>WAAD01008211.1:230443-304313 GCA_013389945.1 Fregata magnificens
AATTCTGAAGAAAAATCTGAAAATTTGCTATTAGCATCTAAGCGAGAGTTGCTGAAGGTCAGCAGTAGCTCATTTTTTAAACTTTCAGACGTGATTTTTTTCTGATATAAAATTGACACCTTTCATTCTACCAAGGAAAACAATTACCTGGACCAGTATGACATATTTTGTACAGATGAGTCTGAACAAGTTAAATATTTTGGAAAGATAATAACACTGCCACTACTACTACTGCTAACAACCTTTTTCTTTAATCACATTCACATCCCAACTTCAGGATGGGAGAGCTGTCCTTGGAAAAAAAACAGGGGCACTTCAACATAATACAGTACAATCTAATGAACTAATTGCTTTTCTTTTTTAGGCACACAATCTGTGGGCAAAGGCTGATCTAAAGCAGAACGTACTGAAGTTTTCTGCCTGGGCCATAAATGTTTTGCCACCAAGTTTTTTTTTTGTTGTTGTTTTGGGGTTTTTTTTTTGTTTTGGTTTGGTTTTGGTTTTGTGGTTTGGTTGGTTGGTGGGTTTTTTAAAAAAAAAAAAAACAACAAACTCAGCATGGGGAAGAAATCAAGCTAGGGCCTGAAAAGCTCATTTATACATTCTTAAACAGGACTTTCTGGCTAGCTACAGTTAACAATAACATTTAAGATTCCTGTTTGCTCAGATTCACCTTAAAGAAGCTATAAAGTAGAGCACATCAGAAGTCTTTACACAGTTAAATATGTAAATACATGATACTGAAATTTCGCATTTTTCCTCTTTCCGGAGTTGATTATTTCCCCACTACTAATCTATTTCTGTCTCTCCCATCTCTTCAGTTACCTCTTTAACCTTTTGGTCCTCATATGCCCTATCTCAACACCTTTTCTGGCTGGAATGTACAGAGGGGAAAGACAAATCATTCAATCTTTCCTGTCTGTTCCTGCTGACAATACACCTGTTTTTTCTTTTACAGATATAATACTTCTTTCACATTGTGTGACTATTCATTGTATTACTGTGATCATTCTATCTCACAATCATCATAAAAAATCACCTGTGTTTAGAAGGAAATAAACCTCCCATTCTACACATGCAGGATTTGGTTATAAGTAATCAAAATAATGCAATAAGAGTTTAGAAAAGAGAAAAAGTTACTAATTTTAAGAATTAAAGATTCACTTGATTATTGCAATTCCAGCAGATTGCTTCAAGCAATAAATAGTCTTCAGAGGATGCCATTTACCAAGACAGCTGGGATGACAAAAATAGATGCAACCAACCTACTCACATTGTATGTAAAACAGTTGTAACATGGAGAACGAGGGTAAAACAGCGTATGTCAGTAGAGCCTTCTATTTCCACATACAGAGCAAGTACGTATTTCTCTCTCAACACATTTTATAAAACACATCTCTGTAGTGCACTAATCCATTTACACAGTATTACCTACCAAAAAAATTATTTGCCTTTAACAACTGTTGTTTTAAAAATGTGTAACATCTGACCCTGTGCCATTGCAGCATCTCTGAATCCTGATGAAAAGATCATACTAACTCCTGATACATTATGTGCAGCATTAAAAGCAAAAAATATTTGTCTGACATTTAATTTTACTGAACAATTACTCAGATTTACAAACCCGGTGATTTTCCAACTCAGAATTTTTAGAGAGAAATTAAAACATCCCAAACAGCCCATGCTGACAGCTCTTTGCTTGCAATTAATCTTAAACTTTAACAATTCAACAAAAGTTTCAAATAAAAAAAGATACAATACCTGAAGAAGGTCACTGAGGTCAAGTAACATGTCTGTGAAGAAGTCAAGGAATATACATGCTTGTTCAATGTGACAGTGTTTCTTAATTTCATTAGCAACCCAAAAAAAGGAAGAAATAAACCCAGGTTTAACTGTCAAAGAAACCCGATACAGACTAGGTACTTGGATGCACCACTTCCGCTACCAGCCAGCATCCAGCTAACCATTCAATTCCCCAAAAAATCCTGCCAGCACCTGCTGCATTTACTGCACAAGTTGTCTATGTGGAGTGATGGTTTCAAAGAACAAGCCAACACCTCGTGTGACTTACAATACCCATCATATACTGTAGCCCAAGACAGACTCAATAACAAAACCCAATAATAGCAGCAAGATAGAATACTCTTATTACACTTTATTTAAGAATGTAAAGCGTCAGTCTCCTACGCCAGCTTAGGAGCCCAGGATCCCAGAAAAACAGATGGAAGAGCAAACTAAGAAAACTGCAGTAAGTTTCTTTTGTCCTCTTCTATGAGGACCTGTCGAAGAGCTGGGAAGAGAAAGCCACATTGGCTGCCCTCTTCTCTGATCAAGAAAATCAGCTGTTACCTTTGAGTTCTTAAGCTCTCCATCATATCCTGTGCTGCTGCAAAAATATTAGGTAACCGTCTACTACTCATTATGGGCACACTTGGAACTCATAATAGTTAAAAACAAGCCAAAACCACTACAAGTTTCCATTAGAGTTTACTGCAAGTAAGTCCGCTTATAGCGTCTTAACAATAAACAAAAAAGAAAAAAAAAAAGAAAAAACCCATCAAGCATAAGGTGCAAAGGTAGCCGCCTCGCCTGCTATCAAAGTAACAAACACATGCTGGATCTCCTATCAGCTACTCAGGTGTGGCTTATGCGTCGTAAAAGGGTTCCAGTTTTACCATTAAAAGGAGCATCAAAATAAAGTGTCAGAGAAGGGGAGGGGGAGAGATAGAGAGGGGCAAAGAAAACATGTACGTGGGGGTGTACATGAGTGTTTGTATGTAGCAATGTGTTAAGAAATCCAGTATTAAAAAAAATACAGGGACGTCAGTATAGTTTGGTACATTGTGGTAACATAAGTATTAGCGTATGTTCTTCTTCAAGTATGCCAGAGTAATATAGTATACATTTCTCCTAAACGTTATCAGCCATGGAAGGAGAATAATTCAGATAACGTAACCAGTTTATACATAAACATTTGCCTCGCTGTTTGTCCTTGAGCATTTCTATCCTTAGTTTGCATTCAAAATTAATTTAGTACTCCAAATTTGTTACACAATTCAATACATTGTTAATATTATTTGGTGAAAGCTAATTTTAGTACTAAAAAAACCACAGCGTAGCTAGATATTTAATTAGCTGAAAACTCAGTATGTCTCTGAAAAATCCCTTATAGATAATATTATGCAAGACATTAAAGTAATCTTAAATTTTAACACAGTAAGGAAACTGCTAACAAAAACAATTTGTAAAATATTGAGCTTAGAAATTTACACAGAGCAATACTGAATTTTTGGTCAAAGTAGTAAGAAAGGAGAAAATGGAAAGACTTTAACAATTAAATCGCCAAGGAACCATAATAGTCAGCAACTCAAAGAGATCTAGGAAGAAATCACTACACCAGTTTTATGCTTCAGAAACATCCTAGGTCTGAAAATGTTCCTAGGTTGTTACTAACTTGAAGCGTCTGGTTACACTATGCTCACCACTGAGATAAACTAAAATTATCGCTCATATCTGATAGATTTAGTCACAATTTAGGAAAAAACAAGCAAAACAAATCCCCCCCAAAAAATCAAAAGAAAAGCAGCTCATAGGTTACTGAGGCACCAAAGTAAGCAACTGAGTGGTCCTAGAGTCTGTCTGCTGTCACTGGAGTCGGAGGAGGAGACGAAGAGAGCATCAGTGCCAGAGGCTAATTCAGATCCTGAGTGAGCCAGAGAGCTACTTTTCTAACCTAGGCATTTCAGTTACAGTCATGAAATCTGTATACCAAAGTATTCTTCATCCTCCTCAAACTGTTAAAAACCCTTTGGTGGAAGACCTAAACTTAATAACACATTACAAGTGCTCAGCCTTTATTACTGTAAGAAAAAGAAATCCACCTTCTTCTCCAAGTAAAGAGGAAACAGAGCATTGCATGCATTTATAACAACAAAATATTAGAACTAAGAAGGGTTCTTGCAGGGTTCAGGCAACTCTGAAGCAATTTAGAGCTACACTGTAGATGCTTTAACATAGAGTTGCTTTGCTCCTTAGAGAAGTTAGTTCAAGTATCCACTGAAATTGTAAGCAAAGGTCACAGTAAAAACGTGGCATTTCTGGATTACATTTAAGGTAGCCTCCAGCCATTTCTCTCCCCGATTAGACGAGTAGCTGCTACAGCAAACCAAAAGCAAAGGGGAAATTTGAGTCATGCAGTAGCAATGGGTTGGCCTTCACCGTGAATATTGTGAACACAATTATCAGCAGGAAGTAGTTGTAAAAACAGGCAGTTGTTTTCAAACTCCTTTTCAAAGTTGGAACAGTTCAGGAGAACATACAACAACAGCTGAAAACAGTAGATAATACTTAATATGTATTCAAAAATTATACAATCATAAGATAAATGTTTTCTTTGAAGCTGAAAGAGAACAACGATAATTTTACACATGGAGACAGCGAGCACATGGAAAAGTTCTCAAAGGGATAAAAAGCTACTGCTATTGTAGATATACACATACAAAATAACAGGGCATAAGCACAAGGGGACTTAGGTTATAAATGCACCCAATTAAAAAAAAAAAAGGAAAAGAAAAAGAAAAAAAGCATTAACGGTTTCAACTGCTTTTCCTTTGCTGTTCATTCTTTAAGCTAATTTCACCAAGGTATGCAACTGACTATCCATCACTAGGAACTTTTAAATCAAAGTGAGATGAGTCTAAAGGCTTTACTTCAAAAGATTTAATTCAAGGGAATCCTTTGACCAAGGTGATGCAAGAGGTCAGACCGAGTGGCCAGCACGCTCCCCCTTTCTGCCTTTATAATCTAGTAATCTGTGGGTAATCATAGCAATAATGATCTCATTCTCAGCACCAGAGGAAACAAAAGTTCATGATGAAATGAATAGTACCAGAAACCTAAAACCGAAAATACCAAAACAAGCATGCATTTGTCCTTCAGAGAGACCTACATTTTACATATTCCAGCAACTGTAACATACTTATATGCAGCAAAATCCCCTTGGTTTTCAGTATTAACATTTAACAGGAGGCAAAACTGCCATTTGCTAAAGTTATATACAAAGATGCAGGAACAAATTGTGAAAGATGCTTTTAAAATAACAACTATCATTTACAATAGAGTTGTTCCTCCTCCTAAAAAAATTTTTTAAAAAATAATCTTTAGTGTCTGACAATCCACAATAATCAGGAAACCTTCAAACAGATTATTTCATGCTACCGTGTCAAAATTTTTCCACTATGTAGCATGTCATATCTGGGAGATACTGGCACATATGAGCAGCATGGAGAAGACAAACAGTCTAGTATTTATTTTAGTTAGTTTTCATAAGTTACCCTCAGAACTTTTTTTTTACTTATTTTTACAAGCTTACTACAAAATCAGCAATACCACAGAAAGAGGACTAATGCCAAGGAATTGTGACTGCAAGCCACTCAGCAGAAATTTGACATCCATAAGAGCCGTGCTATCCACTAATGAAGTGTTACCTTTTTTCAGTCGAAGCTAAAATGCTTTCTGTTTCTAACAAAAACTAAAACCAGATCCATTAAATATGTAAAATCTTTAAATATAAAGTCACTCTCTGTACTCAACAAGAGCAATTCAGCTGGCTGCAAACAAAAAAGCAAAGCTTAGTAGGAAATATGACTGAAAGGCAAAAAAATTTCTGAATATTAAAACAAATTTTTCTCCAGTTCTAAATGAAATGAAATATTTGCAATTTCAATGTTCCACTTCTGTACATGCTACAGAAGAGATGGGAACTTCCCAGAAGCACTTACAGTAACAAACACATGGAGATAAGACAAAAGGGAGGGTGGACATAGAAGTGGAGTGATACCAGGGTGAAAAACTAGTGACAGCATTTGGCTGTCCCTGAACCCAGTTTTTCACCTTTCAGTTCAACACCCAATTCACAAACTTCCCTTTCCATATTTTCATGCACGAAGTGATTTCTGATTATGACTTACGATGATTATATCTCTGCTGCTTTACAAACTTTCACCATTTTAATTAGCAATTAATTAAAACTGACAGCACTAATTGTTTAAAGTAAACATTTCTCTTCCCAATGACACTGAACCAAAATGATTAGAAAATAATAACCAAAACCAATTCTTTTGTAGAAAACTCATTTCTGATAACTCTAATAAAAGCTTTGCCTCGAGGCTGGAATCCTACAGAGCCAGTTTCCAAAGTTTAGTTTGTAATTTTGTCTGTGCAAAGTCATCCACAGAGCACAGGCTGCACTCGGGTATACAAATAAAAAACAGTATTTAACAAATCAAACTGGTAAGGACAAATGCCATTTTCATAAAAAGCTATCTTTATTTATGTGTAGATTAATGCACGAGCAAAAACAAGAATTGCATTTTGGTCTGTGGGGCTTTTTTCCTTCTTTGCATACAGCTGCACATCTGTATTCCATGAAACTATATTTTTCTATATTCTGTATTCTAAAATCCCCAACTTAAGGGCAAAAAGCAGTGCCGCACTCCTTCCCCAGGTAAGTCAGGATGTGTCTCTAGCAGTTCCCTTTCAGCACATGCAACGCCCCTATCTTCATAGTTAAGACAAAGTTAACAGCAGTAATTCAGCATTGTACAACCACCTAGGCAGATTATTAAAAAAGAAGACAAGACATTTCGGGCTGCATTCAGCCTGCCCGATTTCATGGCATTGACTGAAAGGGTTAGAAGCGTAGCTTTGTGACTCACCTAAGATCTGAATTAGCCTCTAACACCAGTTCTCCCTTCATCTAACTCCAGTGACTGTAGACAAAATCTAGGGCAACTGGCCTGCTGACTGGCGCCACAGCTCGTTAGACTCGATGGATCCAACGCCTGCGAGCTACGTTAACCTTCAGACTCCCCAATGCACGTACACTTCAGTCTTTACTAAATTAATGCTGTAGCTTTTCTTAATGATTGTCTTCAGAGTCACTCCCATTTAGAGGAGCATTTTCAAAAGCACGCAAGGCTAGTTGAATACACAGTGAGCATTCACCACTTTTGAAAACAGTGCCCTTAGAGAATACGGTCTTCAAAGGATTGGGGCTAGGCTGTATTCCTAGTGTTACTGACTTCAAGTAAATAACCTGCTTTGTGGGATATTGCAAAGTATTTACATAGTCACACGTAAATGTATAACAGCGCAACACAACCAAAAAAAAAAGTAAAAAAGTACATTTCTTGTCCCAAAATGCTTGTACAGTCAACTTGCAGTTATTCAGGATATCAGATGGATAAAACATTCAAAGAATAGCCATACTAAGCTACTGAAAGATAATCTAGTTAGTATATTTACTTTGGGAAAAGAAAATTCAGGCATAGAATGAAAATGTAAATATTAATTTAAAAGTTTTGAGAGACATGAGGTTAATCTTCAAGCTGGATGATGTGACCATGTATAAATAACAGTTGGCTATATTCAAACAACAAAAAGTCTCCAAACAAGAAAGGGAGACCCCGTCCCCTGAACAGTAAATTGAACAAGCGCTGGCGAGGGAAAACAAGAGAGGTTGCTAGGAGAAGCAAGGTTTAAGGAAGAACTTAAAAGAAGAGTGGGGCTGGCAGACAAGAATGGGAGAGAGGCACCAGGAAAGGAGCAAAGCTCAAGCTGCAAGGGAAAAAGAAACAAGAGTAAATAGTAAAATCACTGCAGAAAACATCCTGCGTCTGAAAAGAGTTCAAACACATAAGCAGGTATGAAATTGCACAGTCCAAAAATCTGCACAGAATGACCACTTGATAATGAAATGGGCATAAAAAAAAGCAGCTGGGAAGGAGGACACCAATAGTAAAGATTTAAGTAAACATAAAGGAGTTCAGTTCTCTCTCTTTTCCCTGTGTACAAAGTCTGGAAAGGTTATGACTCTTGTACCAACAGTGAAAGAGAAGTTTCACGAAACTCAGAGGTGCAGATTTGGAAGAACTACGCTGAGATGACAATCTGGTATTCAGCACAGCAGCAACACACACGTTTGGAAACGTGAAGCAGCTGGCTGAGACAGAGAAGCAGCAGAAACTAGAAGCAGAGAAAAATCACTGCCTGCTCAGAGGTGGCAAAAGAAAACCAGCGCTGTCATGAGCCTGACACACTGCTTTTCAGAAAACTCCAAATGGAAGAGTTTGGAAAGATGCAAAAAAAGAAAAAAAAAAAACCCAGAATAACCTCAGCCAGCCTGCCCCAAACTGGCTTGATTCTGGTCCATTACCACCCCCTTCCCTGGGCTGCTATTTGTGCAGCAACATGGCAAACCAGCCTAGGGAACTGTCTGAAATAATTATTTTANACAGAGCCAGTTTCCAAAGTTTAGTTTGTAATTTTGTCTGTGCAAAGTCATCCACAGAGCACAGGCTGCACTCGGGTATACAAATAAAAAACAGTATTTAACAAATCAAACTGGTAAGGACAAATGCCATTTTCATAAAAAGCTATCTTTATTTATGTGTAGATTAATGCACGAGCAAAAACAAGAATTGCATTTTGGTCTGTGGGGCTTTTTTCCTTCTTTGCATACAGCTGCACATCTGTATTCCATGAAACTATATTTTTCTATATTCTGTATTCTAAAATCCCCAACTTAAGGGCAAAAAGCAGTGCCGCACTCCTTCCCCAGGTAAGTCAGGATGTGTCTCTAGCAGTTCCCTTTCAGCACATGCAACGCCCCTATCTTCATAGTTAAGACAAAGTTAACAGCAGTAATTCAGCATTGTACAACCACCTAGGCAGATTATTAAAAAAGAAGACAAGACATTTCGGGCTGCATTCAGCCTGCCCGATTTCATGGCATTGACTGAAAGGGTTAGAAGCGTAGCTTTGTGACTCACCTAAGATCTGAATTAGCCTCTAACACCAGTTCTCCCTTCATCTAACTCCAGTGACTGTAGACAAAATCTAGGGCAACTGGCCTGCTGACTGGCGCCACAGCTCGTTAGACTCGATGGATCCAACGCCTGCGAGCTACGTTAACCTTCAGACTCCCCAATGCACGTACACTTCAGTCTTTACTAAATTAATGCTGTAGCTTTTCTTAATGATTGTCTTCAGAGTCACTCCCATTTAGAGGAGCATTTTCAAAAGCACGCAAGGCTAGTTGAATACACAGTGAGCATTCACCACTTTTGAAAACAGTGCCCTTAGAGAATACGGTCTTCAAAGGATTGGGGCTAGGCTGTATTCCTAGTGTTACTGACTTCAAGTAAATAACCTGCTTTGTGGGATATTGCAAAGTATTTACATAGTCACACGTAAATGTATAACAGCGCAACACAACCAAAAAAAAAAGTAAAAAAGTACATTTCTTGTCCCAAAATGCTTGTACAGTCAACTTGCAGTTATTCAGGATATCAGATGGATAAAACATTCAAAGAATAGCCATACTAAGCTACTGAAAGATAATCTAGTTAGTATATTTACTTTGGGAAAAGAAAATTCAGGCATAGAATGAAAATGTAAATATTAATTTAAAAGTTTTGAGAGACATGAGGTTAATCTTCAAGCTGGATGATGTGACCATGTATAAATAACAGTTGGCTATATTCAAACAACAAAAAGTCTCCAAACAAGAAAGGGAGACCCCGTCCCCTGAACAGTAAATTGAACAAGCGCTGGCGAGGGAAAACAAGAGAGGTTGCTAGGAGAAGCAAGGTTTAAGGAAGAACTTAAAAGAAGAGTGGGGCTGGCAGACAAGAATGGGAGAGAGGCACCAGGAAAGGAGCAAAGCTCAAGCTGCAAGGGAAAAAGAAACAAGAGTAAATAGTAAAATCACTGCAGAAAACATCCTGCGTCTGAAAAGAGTTCAAACACATAAGCAGGTATGAAATTGCACAGTCCAAAAATCTGCACAGAATGACCACTTGATAATGAAATGGGCATAAAAAAAAGCAGCTGGGAAGGAGGACACCAATAGTAAAGATTTAAGTAAACATAAAGGAGTTCAGTTCTCTCTCTTTTCCCTGTGTACAAAGTCTGGAAAGGTTATGACTCTTGTACCAACAGTGAAAGAGAAGTTTCACGAAACTCAGAGGTGCAGATTTGGAAGAACTACGCTGAGATGACAATCTGGTATTCAGCACAGCAGCAACACACACGTTTGGAAACGTGAAGCAGCTGGCTGAGACAGAGAAGCAGCAGAAACTAGAAGCAGAGAAAAATCACTGCCTGCTCAGAGGTGGCAAAAGAAAACCAGCGCTGTCATGAGCCTGACACACTGCTTTTCAGAAAACTCCAAATGGAAGAGTTTGGAAAGATGCAAAAAAANAACTGCACAAACACCTGGGCTGATAGAAGGCAGGGGACAGACCGGGGGAGGACTGAGCAGGCAAGGGCAAAGCAAGATGACTTCCTTCTGAAGCTGCGCCAGCTCACACTGACTTAAAGCATTCATCAAAACTAGAGCCTGAGACAGCCACCCATCCCACCTTCTCAAATTTCTCTTTAAAGTAACACTGTTTGCAGAATTCTCCCCAGCTTGCTCCAAAACACAAAGACCTACCTTATCTGAAAGAGAAACCTTAAAACAAACAAGGAGCAAAAGCCTGCAGAAGAACTGCTTTATAGCAAACCAAATCTTATAAAAGTGATAACACCTTCCTTGTTTTAAGTACATACACAGTTCCTGTGCAAAAGTTCATCATAGTACTGCTCTGGTGTACCCACAGTAAACACCCAGCTATACTTTTCGAAAAGTAGTATTACCATGCTCAATTAAAACAGAACAAAACCAAATCCTGTAGATAGAGAATGTTTTACATTTTCCATGCTAGAAGCCAAGCGTTACATCTTTGCTTTCATACCCACGCTGAGTCTAATGCACTGGTATTGAGTGTTCCTCGGAGAATTATCTCAACAGACCTTTGCTGGGATGGGAGCACAGCAGCTGCTGTACCCAGCACTGGGACATGACAGAGTTTGCACAGAAACTCAGACGCCGCTTTCCTGCCAGTATCAGTAAATTTGATTTATCCGTGCATAGGCATTATCTAATATCTTACACGTAAAACAGTGCCACTCTTGAGCAGAAGATATCTGACACTAGAGCCTTTAAGAAGAAGTATAGCTTCAAAAAAACGAATTGCATCCCTGCCATTCTGAGGCTGCTGACTCTGTAACGGCCTTTGGTGGGAAGTACAACAGTCGGATGTGTTCAATTTCCCATTCTCAAAGGCCTTTAAGAGAATGATATCGCATACGTCATGTAACACAATGACAGAATATACCCTTCTGTATCAGATGCCTGTAGGGACATACCTGTAGAAACCTCTTTCGTTACTTGAACTGGATACTTATGCCATGCACCAAAGGGAGCCCTTGTATTCAGAAAGCAGGCAGTACAGGAATACCTTTCCCCCTCATGGTGTATTCCTGTTGATCAGAAAACCTCACCTCGGCAGGTGGGAGAGCTCTCTGCATTCCCACCCTCCCTCACACCTATAGCACTCCGGCGGAAAACGTCAGGCGTAACGGCTTCATGGATGCGGCCGGCTCCCTCCTGGGGCACAGACTGAGCAACACTTTCACAAATGCTACCAAAATGTTAGTTACTAGTCTTGCAGTAATCAAAGCAAGTTTGATTAAAGGCATTACAGTAACTCACGATAACCTCCTCAACCACCTGTCTTTGTGACAGAACTTAAATGCAGCACGGAGCTGAAAACTGGGTGCTTAGGACTAGTTTATCAGCAGTGCTTGGAAGTCAGGACAACACGCCACTTTTACACTGGCTGAACTCCTCAAAGCAGTCTGATTTAGTCATTTTCAATAAAATAAATAGGAAAACATGGAGCTAAACTGATGCATCGCATCGATGGGTTGAAAAATTCTCAGCCCATGCTTTCACTTTAAGAAATGCCTGCACTAAATATAAAAAAAGATTTCTACATGTTCACTGTAGCAGAAACCTATATAACAGCACAGAGGTCTACAGAATTTGATTTTTATTAAAGAGAGTTATATTTTCTAAACAGGGCTTGCCTTATGGTTCATAAATAGCAGCTTATCCCAAATGAGTTACTAATAAAGCATTTTACCAAATATAGAATAATGCATCTTGCACAGGCTATGCTTTTGAGTACCACTGTAAGAGTGTTCAAGGGAGGTTTATTTAGCAGTACGGGAGTAGAAAACTCACATTACCTCCTTGGACAGTTGTCCAGGTGTCTTGGGATACGGTAACAGACAGAAGCAACTGAGTTAGCACGTTTGAATTTACCAACCTGTGGACAAGACGCAATATGCAACCATGTCTTCACTTCTACTTCACAGCAATGCACAAAGGAGAGACTACCTTAATCTGTCACCAGCAGGGCGAGAAGATACCTTTACTTCCCGAGAGCCCAACTGAACAGAGCTCAAGAAGAACTGAAAAAAAAAGAAAGAACTGCAATAGCTTTTCTAACTTTAAAAATATCAAATACCCATTTTTAATACTTTTCAGGGCTAGAGACAAGTAATGCATCATATTTTCAAATGGATACAATTCTCAACATGACACATTCCCCTTCAAGGACATAATATACTGGATTTTAAATTTAAAACAAATTTATGTCTTGAAAAGTTGCCCCTAGAAAAAGATTAAATTTGGTCCTTGAACAAATATAATACAGCAGGTGGAGGGAGGAGTTTACATGGCATAGAAGACAGACGACATATCTGAGATTTTAAGGTAGCTAACTTCTCAAAGAGTTCCAATTACAAGAATAAATCTTTGAGATGATCTATTGAGCAGGGAAAATACAGTCGCAGGCATTTGATACACTTCATATTTTATCTGTGCGAAAGGGTGGGAAATAAATGCTTCCCTTTTGGTATCAATTTTTCCCAAGAAATTGAAAGGACACCGGGTTTGTGTTTCCGTTTTTGCCACTGCCCCACAAAAAACATTTCATCCTTCATTATCGTGTTTTTATAACGAAGACAACAGTTTCCCCTTCCTTGGTAAAATGCTCTGAAATCTTCTCATTATTTTACTATTATAACACACATTTTGACTCCGAGGTTCCCAAGTCTCCCCAAAGGGTCAGAGCAACAATCTTTCAAATGTATTTCAGCTATAATCTCCCAGTAGGTAACTAACTTTATGGTCATCAATTATTCTCCAGACCATCTGCCTGCCTTCGAAAGACCCAAGCTACGTCTTGTCTTAATGCAACATCCTGATCTAAGTAGTGGGTTTATGATATGCAAATCAACACAGAAATTTGTCCCCCTGTCCAAAACATGCAAAAAAGGGCTTAAGAGCTAAGTGACATCCTGAGCTCCTTACAATAAGGAGATGCAATGCATATCACAGATTCAGTTACTCCTTTCAAGTATGCCAGTCCTAATTTTCATGCCTCTATTATCCAAAATACATAGCTAAGAAGCTCCTGTAACAACTTTAAAATCCTTTATTCAGTTTAGTATTTAATTCGATTTTGCACCAATTTGTTCTAAAATCACTTCGTAAATACACGTATCAATTCTCAGTGTTAAAAAAGATAAAGCAAGTGTCAACTCCTTGTTTATTGGTTATTTATCTTTATGAAGGGATCCTTAAGGAGCAAAAGGAAAACCCTTTATTGGGGCAAGGAGCGTGGGAGGAGAGGAGGGAAGGAACGGGCCAGAATACACATACCGATATCCTGCTGAAAACTCAGGTCTTCAGTAAGCAATCTGCTGCAATTCTCTGCTTGTCACGGATACTGCAATTCTGTTGGCATTACTGTCAATATTTACTTCACTTAAGTAGGAGCTCCCAAAGCATCGCAAGACAATGTTGCACAGCATCAGTTAGTGAACACACTGAAGTTAACTTACTTGCAAATGGCATTTTTCTTAAAAGTTAACAACCTTCATTAAATGGTTTTAATCAAGATGGAAAAATGAGGAATATTTTCCTGAAGTGTCATTTTAAACTTTTATCCCTATATTATCTTCTTTTGAATGCTATAGCAATGGCAAGCACTTATCTTGTGTCTCTCTCAGCACAGAGACTGCTCTTTCATTATCAGTTTTTAAGAAGCTGTAAACTTAGCTGCTGGAATTCTTCACAAGAGAAAAAAACAAATCAGTAATGATGCACATATCATCTGCCTCTGGGAAAATCAAAACTGCCAGTGATATGCTGGGAAAGATCTCCTTAGACTCCTTTCACACAGTCTTGCAGTAGTTTTATTGTAACCAAGCAGTGTAATTTCAAATAACATTCTACAGCGCACTGATGGCAAGCTCCTAAAATACAGCTCTGCTCCGAACAACCACCGAGAATGCTATTGTGGGTCTCGTGTTTACAGCTGCTCACTGATTGTGTCATATTTGCAAAGCTTTCAAGAAAAATGATAACTCCCCCCCATCGCTGAGACTTACAAATTCAGCCTAGGATTTTGATAACAAGCTCAGTACACCACCAGAGCTAGTGAGCCTGCAGAACTTGCTCCTCTTCACAATTTAACTAAAAATTCCAAGTGTTTTAGCCAACATACTTGGAAAAGTATATTCCAGGGTCTTAGCAAAATCTAATCGGAGGAGAGTAATATGCAGAACAGGACCCCTACATTGTGGGGGACAGCATACTACTGTATGAGGTATAGATGCACATGGGACACAAAAATATCTACATCATATTACTCCCGTGATGAGCAAGTCATTTTGCTTCCCTTCTGTGCCTCAGTTTCTCCAAGCAGAAGATGTGGATTGTAATACTGACCTTCCCCATAAAATGCTATAATTCTACACCAGGACCCTCATCTAGGAGGGAGGAAACCAGAGTTACAGTCTTGCTGCCAGAACTGTTTACATATTAGGTCATTATAATAATATATAATAAATAATTAGTAAAAAAAAAAATAAAGAAACACCCAGAAATAACCTGAGAGAAAGAAGCTGAACTAGGTATATACCCTCTGAAAGCCTGGCCATTCACCCACAAAAGCTTCCACTTGTTTGCTCTTCTCCTGGCCCCACAATTCTCGCGTTTCAGATTGCACAGCAACAATGGCTTCAAAAGGAGAACAGGCAGGGTTCGGCCCTGACTACCCTCTCGGCTTTTATCTCCCCTTACGGAAGCGAATCCGGGTTTTCTGCAAGTCAGGAAGAGGCTTTAGTCACCAGCCCTAAAAATAATAATAAATAAATAAATAAAAATCAATGAGCACCTGTCATTGTGTCACCCATCAGAAGACAGATTGCTCTGGACTCTGAGCAAAGAGAAATTCTCCGTACAGAGCACTAGCCAAACACTTAAACTGCTGAGTGGAAAGAGTTCAGCTGCACTCCAGAGTAAAGTGTCACCTACCCATCCGTTTTACATGGCACCCTAACTGACACGGGCTCAGGGGAAACTGGCACTGCGGTGGATGCTGCTTGCCTTGACTTCAGCAAAGCTTAAGACATGGTCTGCCGTGGTGTTCTTAAAGCCAAGTTCTTGAAACATCATGGTTTGGCCAGCTGGCCTAGAAGGCAAGCATAAAATTGGCTGGCCTGCCAAGTTTGAAGCGCTGTGATTAATAGTACAAAGTCCCAACTAGCAGACAGGTACTACAGGGATCCCTCGGGGGCAACGCTGTCTCGATCAGCAGTGAGACAGCAAGGGAGAAGGCACCCTAGGCAAGTATGCAGATGACACCAAGCTGGGGGAGCAGTCAGTACATCAGAAGGTGGGGCTGCCATTCAGAGGGATCTTAGCAAGTTGGAGAACCAGGCTGACAGGAGCTGCATCTGTCTTTGAACTTCTTGAACAGTCTCATGCCCGAGACAGAATAACTCCTTGCTACATACGGGCTGGGACTGACCAGCTAAGGAACAGCTTGCACAAAAGGAGCTGGAGGTCCCTATGGTCAAGATGAGCAGGAGTCAGCAGCATGCTCTTGCATCAAGAAAGGCCAAACACGTACCGAGTTGTATTAGCAAAAGTGCAGCCAGCAGTCGAGGGAAGTGGTTACTCCCCTCTATTCAGTACCTACAAGGCTGCATCTGGAGAGCCATGTTCAGCTCTAGGTTCTTAAGTGCAACATCAATACTCTGGAGTGACTCCAGTGGAGGGCCGCTGAAATGGTTCAGGGCCTGGAGCACGTGATATACGAGGAAAAGCTGAGAGAGCTGGGCTTGTTCAGCCCAGAGAAGAGAAGGCTTTAGGGGAGATCTAATGTTGTCTTAACTACCTAGTGAGGGGGTATAGAGAATACAGAGCCAAATTCTTCTCAGACACACACAGAACGAGAGGGGCGGTGGGGAATCTTTGCCATGAAGGTAGTAAAACACTGCAATAGGGTGCTCAGAAAGAGTATGACATGTCCACTGCTAGAGACAACCAACACTCAACCAGAGTAGGGCTTTCAGCAATCTACTGAGGACATGAGCGTGGAACTGGAGAGATGACTTCCAGAGGTCCCTTCCAATCTAAATTATTCTACAGTCCTACGTAGGGCACAGGCTTTCTGGATTGTCTCCTCCATATTTCATCACCTTCAGATATACTGCCTAAATAAATACTTCCCTGACTCCCTATGTCACACCTTCTCTGACTGCTGGAGAGCTGGTTGAAAATGCTCTGTACTCTCTTTCCTCACATCCTAGAACCTGTCAGTAGGAAGGACTGTTGTGATGAAACACTTCTGTCAAGCTACTTTTTTTTTTTTGCAGCTTCTTTTTCTGATGCTGTTCTCATGTTCTGGATACGTCATTGTCTCCTGATTGTGCTCCCAGCTTCTCCAGTTGCAACAGGAGGGAAGTGACCAGTTTACAGCTCTGCTGGGAGGCCCGCCAACATTACCAGCAAAAACCAAGGACTGGAGCATTCTCTTGTTTCATCATTGAATGACTATGAGAAACAGCCGAGACACTGAAGCCACCAGTTGAAAGACTGAGGAATGAGTACAGCAGCAACCAATACTTGAGCTGCTTTCCTCTGCCACAGTAAGAGCTTAAAATCTAGGTGGAAGATACCATTTATTAAACTGAACGTTGACAAAAATATTTTTCAACTGAAAAACTATAATCTGAATACGTGCTGGAAACAATTATTGGCAATGAATTGGGTCCTCCAGATGTGACAAGAATGCAGTGATTTGGGAGTCCCTCAGAGACAGCAGCACAGATGCAGTCCATCTGTTGCATTCTCTAGAAGACTGATCCTTTAAGGACCAGAAATTTTCATATAGAAAAGAAAATTCAACTTAGATTCTGCAGAAGTTAACAGCACTCATGTGGGAAAACCAAACTTTCAACTCCAGATAAGTACAGAATAGAGCATTCTGTGAATTCAGGTACCAACCGAGACACAGCAGCTGAAACCTCCAGATGTTTCTTTAAAAGAAGACTTCTTCAGTAATGACAATTATTTTACATTTCTTTCCTCATTTCCCTGGAGATCAAGGATGGTCCACCGGTGATTTCAATGGCAAATTTCAAAAGAAATATTCTCAATTCAGACAGCCCAGCTCTTTTGCCCAACAGGAAAAGTCACAGAAAAGCATCTATAATCTCACAGCCTTTGGAGCTGAATAGGCAGAACGTCATTACTCTGAAGCCACGGCTTCACTGCGGGGGGGAAGAGTGTATTTTTAATGCAAGTTAGCTAGTAGGGGACAAAACCCTTGCAAAGCAAGGACACAGTGGCGCTTTCTCAGGATCTAGCAAGTTCACGTAACCTCTCGAATTTTCTGCAGTCTAACTTGAAACACCAGCTCTTTTGTTTGTCCTAGAATTGTGCCACACATTACAGTACCTGAAATGACAACAACAACTTTGTTTCCCCTTGGAAACTGCAAGGCCAATAGGCTCTCTACATGCAAAACAAACAGTTAAAAGGACCGATTATAGAAGGAAAAATACGGTAAAACTGATAAGGTGAGAAATTCTCCTGACAATAAGACAGAGGCAATGTCTGGAGTTCTGGTTTTTTATGTAATAAAGACTTTCAGATTTCAGTTAGTACATGTCATGTTGCTGCATATGTGTTTTTACTGCACAGTTTTCTCTTCACATTAGAAAGATTATAGCACATTGTAAGTTAGACAATTTTTTGTCCACACTAAAAGTATTTTTTTTTTTTTCAGTCTATATATTTCCCTTCTCCCAAAATTTGCTTTCCATCATGAGTAGTTCATATATGATAACATAAAAATATATTGTTAGCCATTCCTCCCTGCTTACCAATACAAAAGGAATCTGATTTCTACTCCCTGTCGAGGCATAAGCTAAGACTTCATTTTTGGCAGACAGGCTGCTCCTTCATTGAAGAAACAGTTATACATCTCCATTTAAAAATACTGATTAGCAAATCTCATAGCACTTTACCAACACATGCAGTCAAAACAACACTGAGACTACTGTGTTTCTCCCAAACTGGAAGGATGTTGAAAACTTAAATGATTCACTTACAGCTGATCTAAAGATGAGAGCTCCGCAATTTATGTTTTATTGTCAAACGTTTAAAGGATTAAACCTAAATAAAATACACAATACACAAGCTTCAAAGCACACATTATCTTCAACATCTTATTTCCAATTAGCAAGTCAAAATAAAGAAGGCATAGGGAACATTTGGCTTCAAAAGCAGAGCTCTGGAAGAAATCAAGATTTTTGTTGTTTTGGGTCTCATTTAAGGCTGCTTTTTTCCCAAACTGCTGAAACTGGGTAAGATGGAAAGATTATTCTCTCTCTCTCAAAGGGGGGAAAATAGCAGACATACCACCATGTGATTGAGCATTACATCATTCGTACTTACAACACTGAGCCAGTCTGGCAGTTAAACTTAAAAGACATTTTCTTTTGCCTTTGAGGAAGGACATGGACTTGCCATAAAGGCAGGCTAACAGTGAAAAGGTTAGAAAAGGCTCAGCTCACAATTTTACTTGGCATGAGATTACAAAATGCTAAAAGTCTTCCATTGAGAAGCATTTCCAGTATGAAGTTTGTGTATGAAGACTATGTCAGGCCAACAAAATCCTAGTGACAAACATCTGAAGAAATAAGACAGCTTTTTAGAAGTACTTTTACCAATTTTTAAAAGGCTTATACTTTATTAGGATGTAAGAAATCATTATCAAGACCACTTTCAAGAGATGAGGACAGCCCAAGTATGAGAATGAATCCTGTTTTTCCAAAACAAATTTGAAAGGTAATATTGTTTCTCTGATATACCTTCACTTTGTTCTTAGAACATCAAAAACTGCGAGACAAAAAAAGCTGCATAAGACTTAAGAATATGATGAAAGTGGACAGTTTTAGAAGACCTCAAGCTAAAATAATATTTGCAGATAGCAAGCACAGAAGTGCTTATAGGTCTCAACGCACTGGCTTTTAATCACCCTGTTTTGCATTACTGGTCTTAATTAAACTATAATAATATGAATTTGTCTTCTAAGACATCATTCTTACTGCATTAAAATGCAAATACACAATCTTCAAAATTATTTTAACGAAAGAGAGCATTTAATTTTCTAATTGACTTCTGAAGTATTCAAATGCAAAAAACATTAGTGATGGCTACAACCAGGACTATTTTTCAGTGACCAGATAAAAACATTGACCATAATTGATCATGTTTGCTACCAGGATTTATTTAAACAAAGCATCAGGTAACCTTTTTTTTTTTCTTTTCTTTTCTTGAGGCGGGTGGGCGTGCAGGGAAGGAAGGGAAAGCGTCTCCTCCACATCCCACACCACATCCAGCATATCCTCTGACAAAAGCACAAATGTGCTACACAATGACCAGCTGTACCACACTGTTTTTTATTTAGCTGGTGTTTGCAACATATTAGCTCCCATCAGGTCAAAACACCACGCAGTTTTAATGCTGTTTTTGCTGACATAAGCACCAAAATTCAGATGCAGAGATAAACTTCTGAATTAAGCAGAGCCAACCTAATCATTTCCTCTTTTAAACAAGCTTTAAGAAGCTTGTTAAATATTTATTTTCACAAGCATGCAAGGATCGCCGAAGGTCAAAGACATCAGAGGTGTGATCCCCTTCCTTATCGTCCCTCCTTTGTGTTTATTTCACTGGAAGGAGGCCTCTGCCATCACACTTCCCTCCCCTCATCCATCACCTAGACCTCATCCTGCCTTCGCTCCCCTCATTAGTTCCCATGTCTCTGCCACCATGTTTCAAAGCATCACCCCCTCTCAGTGCTGCTGGTAAGTGAGGGCTGCCCCTCCTATTTTTACCCCGGTATTACTGACGCCTTCGTAGCTCTCCTGTTCCCTGCTTCTGTTTCTTTCCTTGTTTCACCTTTACCACGAGAATGCCTCATCAGTTCAGAAACCCCAAACTGGAACGTAATTACTAAGAGGACAGACCACGCAATGAATTTTATTATTTTTATGCATGCAATAGCAGACCACTATTACATGCATTAAAAATCTGGCTCAGATGCTTCTCCTGTAAGCATTTCTCCACTACACAAGGCCCGACGTGGTGATGGAGCACAGGACTGCCAAGCAGTAAACACTTCTTCTGCCTGCCCATAATGGAATTCAAGCCCACAGCAACAAAGCCTTCAATGGACCTAACCCAGAAGCCCTACAGAGTAAAGCCTGCCCCTTCCTTTCAAAGAGGGGCCACGATGACTGGTTTTGCCCCGACGCAGAAAGGTACGATGGGCAAGGGCAAAGGACCTCCAAAATTAAAAACAATCTAGGTGCAACAGCTCTACTGAGCACAAACCCCATGGTTTTCAGCAGTCGTACCCATCGATGTGCTTTGAGAAAAACAGCCTAGAGAGAGATTTGAAACACTCTGCTCTGGAAAGCGAAAACGTATTGCTGCAGTCAAATTTCAGAAGAGGATTATTTTGACCTTTACTGTTCAAAATATCCCTTAAATGAGGAAAACAAACAACAAAGCTATCAAAACCAGCCAAAATCTGTAATCTTGATAGGCCATCTTGTGACCCTGTCCCCCTCTCTATCTCTGCAGATACTTTGTTTAATGCTGCATTATGGAAAAGTTGACAATTCGAACCACCTGCTGGGTACCAACATCCTGAGGGGAAAAAAGTTGGTCACTCCTCTACACAAAAGCTGGTGGGAGTTTTGTCAGCGAATTCAATGGGGCCAGATCAGGTCTCCCCTTGCCAGCACTAGAGGTCAAATACTTTTTTTATCCTGAGTTGGTACTAAGTTAACAGAAAAGCAGATTTTCAGAGTGTGCAATTCTTAAACAAAACATTAGCCTGAACACACACACACACACGAAAAATACAGTCCTCCTGCTTCTTTTGGAAGATATATTTAGAAATCCTATTAGCTGGAGAGATCAACATTCTTATCTGAATTTCCAGGATGCTGTAACATGCAAAATTAGAGCAGCTCTCTTAAGTGGGTCAATTATCACCACTGCACTTACAGCAGCTTTTCCCCTCCCTCCCTGCAGCATCCATAATGGGCATTTAGCACAAGGATTTAAACAGTAAGATGTTTAGTTGACACACACCACAATGTAAAGTTCCCTTCCCTTTTATATTTTCAGAATCTTAAAGGAACAAAGAAAATCACCCAAGAACAGAATCTCCACATTAAAATTACAGCCTCCCTGCAGAAAGCTTCGACGACTTTCAGCAACAGGGCACCCTGCAGGATAACGCTAGTCAGCAATCACACTCACTATTTTCCTGCCACATCTGAGTCATGCACAAGTAGGGTTTATGGTTTTCCCCTCCAGGGGACAAGAGGAGAACCTGAGGGCCACTAACCATCTCCCCAGTCCCATCCCTCAGGTGCATGGCCATACAACCAGTTTGAAAGGCTTGAGGTTATTGTCTTCTCAGAGAGGAAATTCTCTTTAAAAAACACTGCAAATCACCAGATACAAGTGGAACAATTCAAGTACCCAGCATCACTTCAGATGCTACAAAGACATCCATAGAAGACTGACAGATGTGACACAGGACCTAGGGAAACACAGGCTCTTCTGCAACACAGCTGGAGGCCAGGCAAGATACCCAAGAGTGACACAGCCCTGACTCCTCCTGCCTTGCTGCCCCATTGCCACCCAACTGCAAGCGCAGGGCGGTATCCAGGAGCAGCCCTTGCAGTAAGGGGATGCAAGTGGGGAAGAGAACGGAGCACACAACAGAGCATACGACGTCAATGAGCACGTGGAGAGGAAAACTTTACTTTCCCACCAACAGGAAACATGAAACACCTCATTTTCTCTGCAACATACTTCCTTTATACATATCTCCTTATATGGCGAAAAAGTGCGAGGCAGTACTGCAAGTGAAATATCATATGATTTTCCTTCACTCCATGGAAAAGGAGACTGGATACGCTGGCTTCAGGTCATGAGCAACGCTGCTGAAATTCAGCAGTCCCAACCCTGGCTGGAGGAGAAGGTGATGGGGAGAAATTAAGGTGCAGAAATTAAATTTCTATTCCTGCCCCTGGCTGCCCTCTTCCCTACATCTCCAGCATTTTCTCCTGTGGTACCAAACAGGAACAATCACACAAGCCAAGCAGTACCAAACAACAAGGACTATTTGGAAATAGATGCAAACAACATGGGGCAACATTAGGCACACCCTATTTAACGTGGCAATTTTTCATTAATAGATTGAAACTCTCCCAGCTAAAATCCAGCCACTCAAAAGCATACCAATTTTAAAACTTCATTTTGAAATCAAGCGGACAAGGCTTTTCCAAGACTTCAAGTCCAAGCAAATGCTTCATTAGGTAGCATTTCTTTACTGAGAGTGTGGTCTAACACTGGAACAGGCTTCCTAGAGAGGTGGTCGATGCCCCAAGCCTGTCAGTGTTTAAGATGCATTTGGACAATGCCCTTAACAACATGCTTTAACTTTTGGTCAGCCCTGAAGTGGTCGGGCAGTTGGACTAGATCATCATTGTAGGTCCCTTCCAACTGAGAATAGTCTATTCAACTTTCTATGAAGTAAGATCTTGGTGTCCTTTATCACACACACAAAAATCTAGTGAAATGAAATAAAGTAATTCGCTTTTGTAAATATATGTATTTTTAACTGTTCAATTTAAAATCCATTTTTAATCTCTTATGTCCTTGTCACACTCAACACACTTGAACACCACACATCTTGCATGCAACTGTATTTAATCACAAGTAAAAGGTCAGTTACTAAAAAGACAGTCCTTAAAGAGAAAAAGAAACTGGTTTTATTAACTTCCCTAACTAGAGCTCTAAAATTTTGTTGATTAAAGCCTAATTTCAAGAGTTAACTTTTTAATTGGGAACACTAGGGCCTGCTGGCTCCAGGAAGTTTTAGTAGAGGTCAAAAGATTGCTGGAGATCTAATTTTTCATTTCTAATAAAAAACGAAGTCTTGCCCTTTTCCTTGCAAAGACAGACCTTGAAGTGTTAGTAGGGAAACAAAGGATGTATCCATCAAAGGCTCTCATGGCGAGGTTATACAAAACTTCCCAAGACAGTATAGAAGCTGACAGAGCCTGCTAACGCTCGAAAGGAAATTGGCTGATCTTCTCTTGCAAAGACCAACAAGGCAGAAAGGCTCAGTAGCTGATGCCTAATCTAGGATTAAAGAGACCAGCTCCTTACTCCACCACAGATTTTCTGGGTAACTTTGAATGTGTCACTTAGCCTCAGTTCTGCACCTGGAAATGAAGATAAATACTCTCAACTTCCCTTACTGTGACATGAAAATAAACACATTAAACCAGGAGGCATTCAAATAGCTTGGCAATAAAGTGCAAGTACTGCAGATAAATAGGAAATAACAAAGTACTGCCCCATTCAGAGAGGAGATGCCCATTTTTTTTTTTCCCCAAATCCTTCTTGCCTGCTGGGATCCTGCAATGCCTTCATGATCTTCCCTCAAACAAAAGGGAGGTTCACAGGGCAGAGGAAGCAGGGAAGGAAAAGCGCCTTATGCTTTCCCACCCAGCGCAAGTTTACACATAAAAGACACCAAAGCACCAAACTTTCTCCTGTCAGCCTTCTGCTCCCAACACTCAAATTTAAGAGGTTATTTTTCTTAGACATTTAGCAGAAAGGTTCTTCCGCAAACAACTCAAAAGAGAGTTGGCTGCCTTGGACTGACCCCAGGAGGACCCCACCTCTTTCCTCTGACTACACACAAGGCTGCTGAAGACCACCTGAACAGCTTGGGCAACAGCGAGCTCAGCAGGCTGCCCCCAGCCCGGGCAGTGGGAAGGGCTCGGCGAGCCCCCCGGCATTGGGACTGATCAGCTTTGCTGGAGGGGGAAAAATCTGCCCTGAATTTACCTCCAGAGGCAAACAGAGGGATATTTACACAAGATAGCTGGTGAGGGAACTTTGCGAGGACTCTCTTCTCATGTGGAAAAGGTTTTATTTACTAAGCTCTAACAAGACAGGGTTTGGTTTACAACTAAGGGTGCATTTTCCAGAAAGCTTCAAAGGAAAAGAATAAAATAAAAAAAGTGCATGTGTGGGGGATAAAAGACATTTACCATGTAAATTGTTGCTGTAAAAAAAACCCAGGTGGTAGCATTCAAAATACTACAAACAAAACACTGGACAGTTGTACAGCTTTTCTAACGGTTGTGTACAGTAAAAAGGATTACAAACAGAATGAAACCTTCCTTGATTAAAACAAACTGATATCCCACCTGGAAAATCCTGGCCAGGCTCTCATTGTTCCCGAGTGACCCTAGGGCAGCCACAGGCTACAGCCGAGCCCGTAAGTCACTCAAACACCCTGCCCAGCTCTTCCCAAGTTCTCTCTCTCGGGAACGGCAGGACCAGCTAAAGAGCCCTTTGTTTCCATTCAAACATATGTAGGGGTGGAAAAGCTGTTCAAAACATTAAAGGAGAAACAACTGAGGACTGTTACTATTCCAAGAAACAAATTAAGAGCCAGAGCCTGAAATGCCCGGAGCGCTGGCAGTGCCAGCTGAAGTCAGATGTCACTGGAAACACTCAGCATCGCTCAGCCCCTGGGAGGGGGACAACCAGTTCCATCAAACCTGAGGATTTAAAAACCACTATCTCCTTCAGATGTATTTTTTGCATTATACTTTTACTTCTGACACTGATAATATAGACACATTTTATAAAGAGAATCATAAATTAAGGTTTTTATGGGTAGCTCATCAAAAGGATGAAACACCTCCCAAATTCAGCTAATAGCTAGTAAGCCATCTTCCTTTTAAAACATTAATGCTGACAAGTCATATAAGCAAGGGAAATGAAAAGCTGTGTCCAAGTTGCTGCATTGTGGGGTTTTGTGTCAAATAAGCTAATAAAAACCATAAACTGATGTAAAATCAATTCAGATCTCAAATAATATATTAAACTTGCTGAAGAACTACAAATAAAAACTGCACTTTAGATAAAGAGAACATAAAAGTTTACTTAAGTTCCAGAACTATTTTTTCAGTTAAAAAAAAAACTGTGTTACTGGAATATTTTGCATTTTTGCATTAATTAACGCATAAGAACCAAGGAGAATGTAATGTTTTCCTATTTCAGGCTGAGGTTTATTCAGGCATAATTCAGACTGCACCAGTAGACTTGGCTACAATTTTCCTCACATTTTCACAGAGGCTGGCTGGCGACACGTACATTATGAAAAAAGAAGAATAAGCAGATATCCATGTCAGATAAATACATTCCACTCCCTCAAGCTGAACTCAATGCAGACACAAGTAAATGCTGTTCTCCCTCTCCCAAACACTTCCCACTCCCTTGGTTCTGCCACCGGAGAGAACACAACATTTCTTGCCACTTCAGCCCCTGACTACATCTCGCTGTACCTTCCCAGGCCACATACATACTTCGTTCCTTCTACCATAATATTTTTTAAGAAATATGCTGTCTCCTATTGCAGAGACTAATCTGTTCCCAGCTAATCTCTCTTGCCTCTGCGACTCCCCAGTCACTCCACTGATTCATTTGGGCCACCCAAAACCAAGGTGCTGTCTCTGAGCTCTGACGATGCTGCTGCCTGTCACTACTTTTTCCACATTATCTCCTTCCTCTAAAATACCTTCACCAATCTTCAGTCTTTAACTTCCTTTTCTAAATTTCTCCCAAATTTCTGCGTAAGAGTTCTATAACCAACACGATGATGAACACTGTAAACTCAGTAGATCTACTTAGCAGTGTTATATAAATCTTGAAATGTTACAAATACCATATGTCTGTTGAATGGCATAGTTCTCCTCTTTGCATGCCATCCTCTGCTAGCTTCTCCAGAGGACCAAAACCGACTGCAAGCTTATTACCCTGAACATGCATCTTCATTCTTGCTAAAGCATCTTGTCACATGGCGATCCTCTACACCTGCTCTTGGTCTCTCTGGACCAAAGGCCCTGGGAAAATGTCTGCCTCCTATAGCACATTTCTACACTGCCAGATCTAGGCTGGAAACAAATACAACATGCTGATAATGATCATCATAATTCATCTATGGATGCTTGAGTGTATTTTCGTATCAAAGGTCAGCAATAAGCACCTGTGGCTCTCAGGTTTTCAAGTTTCTAATGAAAGGATAAGATAACAGAAAAGGAACTTACATTTCAATGTTCAGAATCCATAATTTATTTGGAGTTTGTTTTTCAAACTATACTGGACTTTAATTAGAATCATAGAATCATTAAGGTTGGAAAAGACCTCTAAGATCATCAAGTCCAACTGTCAACCCAATACCACCATGCCTCCTAAACCAGGTCCCGAAGTGCTACGTCTACACCTTTTTTGAATGCCTCCAGGGATGGTGACTCCACCACCTCTCTGGGCAGCCTCTTCCAATGCTTAACCACTCTTTCAGTAAAGAAATTCTTCCTAATATCCAATCTAAACCTCCCCTGGCACAACTTGAGGCCATTTCCTCTCATCCCATCACTGGTTACTTGGGAGAAGAGACCAACACCCACCTCACTACAACCTCCTTTCAGGTAGTTGTAGAGAATGATAAGGTCTCTCCTCAGCCTCCTCTTCCCCACGCTAAATAACCCCAGTTCCCTCAGCCGCTCCTCATAAGACTTGTGCTCTAGACCCTTCACCAGCTTTGCTGCCTTTCTCTGGACGTGCTCCAGCACCTCAGTGTCCTTCTCGTAGTGAGGGGCCCAAAACTGAACACAGTATTNCCTGCCCAGATCCCTTTGCAGAGCCTTCCTTCCCTCGAGCAGATCGACACTCCCGCCCAACTTGGTGTCATCTGCAAACTTACTGAGGGCGCACTCAATCCCCTCATCCAGATCATTGATAAAAGATGTTAAACAAGACTGGCCCCAATACTGAGCCTTGGGGAACACCGCTTGTGACCGGCTGCCAACGGGATTTGGCTCCATTCACCACAACTCTCTGGGCTCGGCCATCCAGCCAAAACCAAACCAAAACCCCAAACAGCAGACCAGAGGCAGAAGCTACAGGCAGAAGTAATACAGTTAAATTCTTAATATCAACTACAAAATTAAGTTTATCTAATGGATTTAAAAAAAAAAAAATATCAACACTAACAAAATTGAGCCATGGAGTCATGCACTACCACTTCTTGATTCCCAGGGGGCACAGTAACCCTGCAACTGAAGATGGAGTACTTTGTGATATTGATATAAAGAGACAGAGCTCATCTTTGCAGTCTTATTCATACCCTGGTCCTAGTATTTTATGTGAAATATCACACAGGACCTTATGTCAATTTAATGAAAAAAGTGGGAAAATTAATTTAGGTATTTGTGAAGTGTCAACCAGACCAGTACATCTTGCACGTGCTGAAGTATTTTAAAGAAGGATATGTCAAACAAGAAAAGGATTTTTTTTTTTGTTTGCTAGAAAAGTTAGCCACACTTGCTGCACAGATGGCTGCTACACTACAATGTACCTACTTGCCTATTACAGCTCATACTGCTTCAAACACATTTTTATCACTACCAGTGGGCAAAAATGGATTTGCGTATTATGGCTAGGCTATCATTCAGTAGTATCAAATAATGACTGTAAATAAATGACTTTAAAAATGTGACATGGGCATAAAAAAATATTGATAATGGTTTTAAATCAACACTGTCTTTACGGTAATGATATAGTTATACCGTTCAAAGTTCACACCGAGATTTTACATTAGAAGAGACTAGTGTAATAGGCAAGCCTTCCTTTTAATTCCATTATTCCTGCAAAACCACATTTTTTTTTAAACATGCAAATGCAATGACCGCAACACTATCAGAAAGCACTAATTTTAGAATGCTGAATGTAGTTTCTGAAACTAAAAAAAAAAATCATTTCAATCTTAAAAGGAAAGCTAAGCTGTTCAACTGCTAAAATATAGAATGAAAACAGCAATCTAGAAAAAGCATCAAATCAAACAGAATACTGATGATATGCACGTACTGCTTTAAAGTAGAAAATAACACAGAAGAAATTGTTTGATACTAAACTCCAAATTCCAGCAACTGAAACACAACATAAAGTAAGTGAAAATACATAAAACAAATAAATTTGGATGGCCATCAGTATTGAAAGTTTACATGAATTTTAATGAAGTTGTACAAGACAAAAATAGGGATGGTCTAGAGGCAAGGCGTACTCACTTGCAACTCTGGCCTGTGTGCAGTCCCAGCTCCAGCCACTGACTTCCTGTATGATCTTTGAGCAAATTTCAGAATTTATCAAATGCCTTTTTCCCCAAAACTAAAATGGGAGTGATACTGTCCTTGCCACAAGCATTAAAAGAAGAAAATCCAAATACCTTATGGAAAACTCACTGGAACTCTAACCAGTTCTTTAATGCTGACACTACAGGAGGCTTGGGGTTAATCTTCATTTGTTTAAAAAAAAGAAAAACAAAACAACAACAAAAAACCCACACCATAAAAAAGTAATCCCGAGCAAAGCACAGGAAAAGTGCAATCTTATACTAGAAGAAAATGTTGAGAAAGAAGAAATTTAGATTCTTGATGGGAGGCAGAGTGACATTTATAGCTCCTTGTAAATACCGAGTATTGTACATTTAGAAAGGGAAAAATTTTACCTGAACCACAGGAAAAACTCCCATTCACTTCATTATACAAGACCAACAGTGACAAAGTTTGCTCCTTACCTTTGCAAATTTTGAAACAAGGTCTGACTGGGATAGTTGACTTGCTAAAAGTATGTTTTTTTGTTTTTTTTTTTTTTTTTAAATGTGAAAGGATACGAGGAGTTCCTTCTGTCCTACACACCAGGTAGAGACATGCAGCAATTACGTGGGTCATCTTTCTCCCCCGGGTTAGGTGCTTGCTCACAGCCATCTTGAAAAAATTAAAGGCAGTATCCAGACAATGTTGATTGAGTTGAAGCTGGTTTCCCAAGTGGTGAATCTGACGTTTCCCTAGAAAAATTAACAAGAAAAAAAAAGCTTAACAACTTTGTAGTTAGTCTGCTTTTGGGTTGGGGTTTTTTTGGTGGGTTTTTTTTAAAGACAAAATTGAGGGGGTGGATTTTGGATTTCATCTGTGTGAAATGCAGTAACCTCTCAAGTTTCAGGAACCTCAGCTCCTCAGGACAAAAAAATGCCTTGTTTTGGACTGCTAGAATTGAAATACAGGCAATCAATGAGACCTGGAAAACAAAGCCACAAACGTCAGCCCCAGAGAGGATCCAAAACATAGCCGAGACTTCTCAGGCAAAAGATTATACCCCCTGCTCCAAAGGTTATTTGACAATTGGTACTTGGTTAGCTGTAGCGAAGAACTGCTGAAAACCTGAGGTCATGGTGCGTTTGACACTGACGTGCAAACAGAGGAGACATTTTGCTGCAACTCTCCAAGAAGTGATGAAGTTTGCAGTTCCTCTGACCACAACCAAAGCCCACAAGGAAAGGGGCTCTGCTCCGGGCTTGCCCGTCATCACCACCGATGGGGAGGCGCTTCCTTCCTCTGAGCACTTTCGCACCAGAGCCTTCATTTAAGGCTTGACTGCCAGACTGCCGAGATTAGTTTGTGGCTTCAGGAAAACAAATGTGCCTTCACCCTTAAATAAAATAATAAAAAAAAGTGTGTTTTGGATGATTCATGGCAGGAAGCGGTACAGCTGCTGGGACAGATGCGGGAAGCAAGGTCCAGTCCATCCTCACAGCTCCAGCTGCGGAAGAGTGCACCGAAAAGACAGTTTAAGAAAAAGATGGGGGAAGTCATGAGGAAAACAGAGCACTGGAGGTTCCTCGGCATACGGGGTCAGACAGCACATCAAGAAAAATCCTTTAATTCAATGTGCCGGGCAGATGTTTCCAGTACGTGTATTTACAGGAAACACTTGCCTGTTCCCTTCAGAGGTGCCATGAGTAGCTTTGCTGAAGGGGGCACAACGCCTACCGTGCGCCTCAGCCACCACTGCTCGCAGAAGGCGATGGCCACCACACGATGCTTACCAGAACGACACCAGCACCTGCGCAGACTGCACATCTTTATTTTATGCAAATCCCTACACCGTCGTCACTAATAACATGGTAAAAATGCTTAACCTCCAAACAACCTTCTGCCAAAGACGCTGCTTCAATTCAGCTTTAATAAGAAGTGACTCCAGGCACGCAGTCGGGGTCAGCAAGGCTTCGGCCAAACAGGAGCTGCCACAAAGCGACAGCTGCTTCTTCCCGCACAAGCGGCAATTAGCACACTCACCAACGAGATCTCCTTTAAGGCACGTTGGTCAACCAGGTGTAACACATTTGGATGAAGAAGTAACAACAGCGGAACGATACGTCACCTTTCGCAGGAGGTGTGGGCACAATAAGCAACTTAAGATTAATCCAAAGCCCATTAAGTGAATAGTTTTTCCGCTGCCATCAGCGGGCCCCGGACTGGCGCTCGCCAGCCTCAAATACAAATACTGCATCTTCCCAAAATTAAGATACTGACTAGCACTCACCCACCCCTGAATTTTATTTCACACTCTACAACCTGTATGCTGAAGTGGGATCAAGACTTTTATGTCCCCAAAGAAAGAATCAGTTGGTACTCATCTGGGGGNGAGTACTAAAACTGATTTTTGCAGTGGCAGCAAAGCAGCTTCCCTGATCAACCCCTCCCCGAACAAGCCCACCCCAGAGGCCAGCGCGGATCAGCAAGGCTATGGAAAGCCACCTCTTCCTATCACCTAAGCTTCCTATTTTACCTGGTTGTATTTTGCAGTGCATGGCTGCTGAGATGAAGACACAAAGAACTGTCATCTGTAGAGGCTTTAGGCACAACCTGCAGGTGTACAACCATTAAAAAAAAAAAAAAATAGACATGACCATGCCCACGTTCCTCTACCTCGGCTGCAGGGAGATCCAGGCTGGAATCACTGCAGCAGCAAGTGTGCGGCATTCCCTTTAAGTAAGATGGTCCAATTCAACATCCTCAAAGTCACAAAGGCAGCTGACAACAAGAAACAACTTCAGCAGTTTGAAGTGTTGTCTGAACTTTGCTTTAAAATAAAGCTTTTGTAAAAACATAAAGAGAACAGTGGCTCCTATGCCAAGGAAGAGCCACGTGCACTCCTGAATGCTTCTTGGGCTAATGGTGGAACCAGTATGCAGGGCCCACCAGGCTCTACAAGGACCAGGGTGGTGCAGGCCATCAAGCAAGAAGAGGTGATGAGGAGGCTTCCCATGCCACCAGCACGGCAGCAGCTGACGTGTTCCTGGGCGCACACCAGAGAACAGCCCAAATGAGCTGGAGGTGCAGAGTAAGAACAGGACAAGCATCCATGAGACTTCTCGCCCAGCACTCCCCTGCCCCATCCCCATTAGGAGGTAATCCTTCCCCCAAGAACACCACTCTCATTCAGGGCTCCACGCCTCGGAGGGCGCTTCAGAAACAAAGAACATACCAGAAGAGAAAAAAAATAACATTGAGGGAGACCTTTGAACTTAATTTCTTTCATAAGCTATTCTTCCTACTGAGCAGGTCCCATCCCCAAGCTACCATTAATATTCTCTGAGTATTTAACCTTTTCTTGATTTCAAATGTTGAAATATAATTCATCATAATCCATCCTAGATAAACAGTATGCTTGTTTGAGTAATATATGCTTTTTTAGCTGAGCTCTTCATTCAGCATCAATATTTTAAAGTGCAATTACTTTAGGGGTGACCAGTCATTGTCTACTGACAAAGACCAAAGAGATCTAAGAGCACAGAAAGGTACCCGTCCACTTAGGAAATGCTATTTCTTTGAATGTTTTACTCAACCTTCAGCAGACCAGTGAAGGCTTTAATTCTGTGCGCTAGCACTCCCTCAAGCTGCTTTGTAGTATTATCACATAGTTTGTGGAAAAATAAGATAACTGTTACACTGCCATTGATCCCCAAAATGAACAACACAGGACAAGAAGCATCTTAGAAATCACGTGCATCTTGATTACTAACTTGGTTTTGTCCTTCTCTGTTACGAGAGAAAAAAATGTACTGCTTATAGCATCATCTAAGATAAATATTTACATTCTGTAACCAGACTCCTATTTACTAAAGAAAGATCAAAAGCTTGGTTGTCGTCCCTCCCCCCCCGAATTTAACATGACAACAAAATTCTATTTTTCTGGTATCTTATGTAACAAAAACAAAACAAAAAAAGGAGCTGGAAAAGTTAGCACTAGCAATTTTGCTCCTAGATTTTTCCACAGGGACAGAAGATACCTTCTACTCCTTCTGGTTCCTTCATAGATTCAAGAAGCATACCCATTCAAAAGGTAACTCCAAGGAAAGGCAGGTGTCGGCTAAATGGCTATTGCCCCAGTACTGCAGTGCAGTACCAAACTGTTGTACAGTGCCCTCATCCCAGTCAGATGACAACCAGAAGTATGCAATTTTGTGACTTCCAACCTTTTCTGCCAATCTCACCAATCTGATATTTCCAGAGCTGAAAAATGTGTCTCCATAATATTTTATTTAACTATAAATACATTGATTTAATCTGTTGGTATCTGAAGAGCAGATACTCATACTTAGAGAAGTTGGGCATAAGAAAATAACTGATCAAAATAAATTCTCTATCCAATGCTCCAGTCACTGTTGACAAACATGAACAGAGACCAAGCACCCATTCATACTGCCAGTCCTCAACATGAAAAGTCCTCATAACGGTGCAATGGTAGCCTCAAGCCTTGCTAAGCATTCAGATACCTTCTTACATGAGTGACTGCTTCCCCAGCAATACGGTCAGTGCAGGGAGGAACTGCAGAGCAGCTGCAAGCTACGGGGCTGGGAAGATGAGTAATTCCCTCCAGCAAACCTCCAATACTGCCTTATGTCTATCAGCCCTTGAATGTACTCCCACTCCCACTGCTCCTCGCTAGCTGGGTGGCATTTTATAACCTCCCATTTGTTGTTTATCTCCCGACTGTCTCTACCATTTGCTCTAGACTACCAGCGTGGCTTCAATCAGCCCTAACGGCTAGCTAATGCCCTTTCTGCCAGTTTGACCATATGGTCCCAGCGTGCAGTGAGCTGGTCCAGCTATCCGCAAGAATGCAATAAGCCTTACGATCTCAGCCAAAACAATGGGAATATCCAACATTACAATGGAATATATTAACAATCTGCTCAACTCAGTATTCACCCGATTACATCACAGTGTTACAAACTCATCAAATGCATTGAACTGCTCTACTGGATGGAAAAGAGCTACCACACCTTTAAACCCTGCCATGCTCCGGGTTATAAACCAAAACTCAAGACAACAGCTTCCTGACTTTCTTATCCATTTTATCCAGTCGGAAATTTTTTTTTAAAAAAGTTTGAGTGGGACACTAAAAACTTGCAACTACTGCTGTCTCAGTACTATAAAGGAATATCATCATGTGGAACAGTCAGAAATAAATATTGCATCTTTTTTCCTAAATTGCTAGGCAAGAGTACAACATATAAGACAAAATATACAGAGGTAAAACATGTCCCTTAGTAGGTGCATCTTTTATTAGTAATCTGCAATAAGAGTTGCCTCTTTTGAGCCTTACAGGTTTTTGACAGATCCTGGGATTCTTTTTTTAAACCACAAGAAATAGAGCCTTTAAGGTCAAAGCTTACACTTCATGCTGCCCTTGCAATTTAGTGATGACATTAAGAGTGGTGTCTAAGTATCTCTGAGAAAAGGACAAGGAACAGCGTCTTTTTAAAAAGGCAGGACAAGCTCATCAGCAAGGTTACAAAAATCCTCCCCCTCCCCTCACCAGTAAAACAGTAAAATTATTCTCCTTTAAAGAGCAAAAGAACAAGAGGCTAGAAACTACAGAAATTTTGCGACATATAGGACACATACCAGGCAGTTCCCATTTATTTCTCATAGGCTCATCATACTATCGGGGTAGAGGGGGAGGCAGAGGGAGAAAAGAGAGAGAGAGAGAAAAAAAAGCCTGCACTTCTGTAAGCAACACACAAAATCAAGTTCCCAGGCTACCAAGTAGTAAAGTTTATCACGCTCCTGAATCTGCATCTAAAAACAAAAGGCCCTTTTCAGTTTTTAGTTCCAAGCCTACTAAAAAAAGTGTTTCTACCCATCTACTCCCAGCATGCTGAAAGAAACACCATCATCTTCTCAACTGATGCCAACCTCAATGCTTTGAGCAGGCACGCAAGACCTGAACTGAGAAGTCCTGATAGGACCACTGAATGCTACTATCCTTTTATTTCAGAAAATTTCTATTCTTTTGAAAATAGAAAACAGTGGTTATTACAAAACAAAACTTGTAGGCTAGAAATCACTGTCACAAAAACAGATTTGCAGAAAATCTTGGTAATATTAAATGCTTACACAAGAGGCAGTTGATAGCAAAACTGCAGCTTAAGTTATAATAGAAGCAAAATAGAAAAAGGGGGAAAATCAAACCCATTCTTCACAAGCAATTTTCTGTCTTTTATGTTCTCGTTACTGCAGAAACATCTTGTTCTCTTCCCCTATTCAAGAGGAATCATACCTCTTTTTGGATCCCTTAAAAGTCAGTAATGTCAAGCAGATCCAGCTATGTATTACTCTCATCTGGCTTCTGCCTGCTCATCGGCAGCCTTCCCCTCAGACTGACAAGAGACTGTAGCACTGCTACTTCAAAGTAGTACTTTTCAGTATGAACCATAAGTTTCCAGGGAAATAACAGGCAGTACACAGCCAGAGCTTAAATGAACTGTTATTACGATACTAAACTGCATCATGAAAATCCAGCCATACAGATATTCCCCCCTTTCTGCAATTTGCTTGAGGGGCCCTGGAAACTAGCAGTACCTGAACTGGGCAATGTAGTCATGTTAACAGCACTAATCCTATTTTTGCAAAAAGGATTGTTATGGTAACAAACACTAGGTTCTGTTAAAGGAAACATTTTGGATGGTTTTTGCTTGGGTATTCATTTCCAGAATTTGAATTACTTTACCAACTGAATTTTATGTGCAGATTTTATTCTGCATTTGGTTTTTCACTCCTTTTATTTTCTGCATTTGAAAAAAGCTCCCCAAAAGAACGCCCAAAAAGGGGGAAAGAGCAGTTTTTACGTGCGGGCATCCCTGCATGCTTTGTCATATCTTTCAATTTCAGCAAGTCCCAGCTCAAAGCCTGAATGCATTTCCTGCTCTTTGCTCCATGCCAGGCTTCTATGTTATTTGTATTACAAATAAGTAAAACAAACAAACAAAGCCACAACAGGGAAAGTCCAGGAACACCAGTAGGGCTACTCTTACGAAGGCTGGTTCCAGAAGCCTAATCAAGGGCAGAGTCCCATGATCAAAGTCAAGAAAACATTTAAAGCCCAAACAATGGGGGGATGCAGGAGGAAACTGAGGCAATGGCCGCAGCGATCATACCGAGCATTTCCAGCAACACACACAACACCGTGAGTGCGAAGCAGCTTTATCTCTGCAAGCCTGTAATGAAAAAGGCCAATGAACAGGAAAAGTAGCAGCACAGTAGGGCATTACAGCAGTGCTGACCCAGCACAATAACAACTTTAATTTTATTAAGGATAGCTAAGTTATTCCCAGTAACACCCAATTGCCTATGAGGAAAGTGATGAACATGCTGGCCTCCCATGTTCTGCCTAACTTCAGCCTAGCCCCAAATTGCCACCATCTAATTGTGGGTGCACCCCATGTCCCCAGACCCATCCTCTTCCACACGAGAACTCCCCAGTTCATCCACAGCATGTGTCAGTCCCAGGGCTGAGCGACCTGAAGTCCGTGCACGCTCGGCCCCCCTCCAACTGATGCACTCCCATCCTTGTGTCTCCTGGCAGACCTGCTTCAGGGACTGCCCAAGGATACGCTCTGTTCTTGTTATCTCACCAGAGTAAAACAGTGCCTGGCCCTTTCCCTGTGATATTCCACCAGCTGCACCAGCACAACTGTTGTGGGGATGCACACAAAACCAAACCAGTAAACTGATCCTTGTTAAAAATAACCTTGTGAAATTAAAAAGCCCACTTAATCCAGACCTATTTACTGAAGGATTGATGCCTCCATTTTATCTTCTTAGGGCCAGAACCAGACTATCTCAGCGCAGAGACCTGTACTCAATTTCTCTGCCTGCTGACAACAATCCAACCCATCCATTTCGCCTCCCAAGAGAGCGCCCCAACTACCAGGTGCAGCTCCCCGTCTCTCCTGGTAAAGCCCTTCCGTTGCATGTCAAATGTTCATTCATTCATCCAGCTAAAGAGAACTAGAATGCATCTTTAAGATTAATGGCTTAAAAATTCAGATAGTGGTCACTAGTCCAACCACTTCTTAAATATTTGATACTAAGCTACTTTTCTTTCACCTAGAAAATCTGCTGTTAACATCTCTTCCCAGCACTTATCTGTACTTCTTTAAGTATTAATTCCCTCAGAACTGGTCCTTGTATTCCATTAATGCCAAAGCAGGCCTGCGAAGAGCCCACATAACTTCCCCCACCCCCTCCTCAAGCACTTTTTCCACTCCCTGATTATATGATACCATTCCCACGAGGGCAGCCTCTTTGCATATACAGCAACTGGCCATTTGACTTAATTTGCCTCACCCACTGAAAAATTTGGCATCATAGGTGGTTCCTCTGACTTTTTGCATTCAGTTCCTGGAATTCTGCTTCCCTCACAGGTGGCACTTCTGCTGCCATTTCATTCCCATTACCCATCTAACTGCTACCACTGCTTCAACAACAGACTAGAAGCCATACAGTTTATTCGTGGGCTGCACCTAACCTATTGCTAATCTTGCCCCACCATCCTTAGACAGCGGCTTGCTTCCTTCTTATCCTTGCTTATTTCTTTTTTTTAATACAGCTAAAGAACTTCTTGTTCATAAAGTCCTTGCTAAACTTCACTTCTGGTGTCAAACTGGAAAACCACAGCCAGTGGTTAAAAAAACCCCAAAAAACCAAACCAAAAAAACCCAAAAAACCCCCAAAACCAAAACAAAAACTAAACCAACAAAACCCCAGTCTGTTGATTCACTAGCATCTGAAGGTACTGGAACACGACTGTTCTAAAAGTCAAGCTAAAGCCCAAGCTGTTGCTGCAGACAGCGTTCCCACCTCCAGCACATTTACGTGGCCGCGGGCTGATACAGATGATGGAACCTGCTCTGCTGAAAATCAGCCTGAGCAACAGAAAGTTAAATTTTCATTTGGACCCGTTCCCTCGTATAACTCAACAAGCAGCCTTCCAAGCCCTAACACCATCAGAATGTGGCTGGGGTGAAGAGATATGCTGTCAGCAGCAGCGTACATGTGGATCGACTTAAAGCAAATGTGAGACTGCAGCCTAAATGGGTCAAAGAGAAAAGTACACACTATCCCTAAGCTTCCTCCTGCTTCCCTGCTGCTGCTCCCAGCCCTTGCTGCTCCTCTTGTACAAGTGAGCTTACACAAAACTCCGACTTACCACAGTTTAAACAAATGCTAACATGTTGATTATTTGTTTGTATATTAGAATGCTTCAGGTCTTTTAAGATTAATTCTGGAAGCAAGCAAATACAGACTTTTTTATATTCAAAAGTTTTGTCAACTGAATTTTTTACTCACATAAGATTTGCAGCTGTTTCGAAGTCGAAACAGCTGGAAGGCTGCACTACTGGCAAGAACTGTGAGCACATGTATGATTAATGTAGCATAACCCTTACCTATCTGACATTAAGGGAATTAGAAAGCAAAATTTAAGATAGCAAGAACTTTTAGGTAGCAGTAACTTTTGAGCATGCAGGATTTCGTTCTGAAAGCACCATGAGTTAGGCTTTGCTTTAATCTTCCTCTGTTTTGTTTGGACAGTGAATTTTTTTTTTTTAAATTACATTTTAAATGACAGTTATTCTTAGAGATTTTTCTATATCTATATACACGTAAAGCTTTTTCCCCCACACTTATCAATTACCAATTGTTACTCTTGTCACAACAAGAAATGAAACATTTCTGCTGTCACACAGCATTACTGCTGATCCAAGGACTACCTTCAACCATCCAAAATCATTTCTACATCACTGCAAAGGAAAAAAAAAAAAAAAAAAAAAAAAATATTTGCTCATGACATAATCTGACAGTTTTGCAAAGATCACTTTTTTAAAGTTTTAAAAACCTGTAAATCTAGCCTTATTAGAGAGATCAGAACTTGTTTCATACCTACAAAGCAAAAAACATTTAACTAACAAGCAACTGTCACCAATCTACAGCTAGAAAAATTCAAGAATACAGCACAATATAGGGGAAAAAATCTGTTGCCTATTGATACAAGTTATCAAAATTGTTAAAACAAAACAAAAATGAAGACTAAACACAAAAGGATCCATTGCCGCAATGGAAAACTTTACAGATGCAAACAGCATATAAATCAGTACAGTGTTATCTGCTTGCTGACAGTAAGTTCTAGTGCCTTCCCTGCAGATCAGGGTTTTCGCAAGGCAAAGAAGAGTGAAAACTGACAGGAGCCATTTTTCAGAGTCTTGCAGACACCATGGAAGCAAGCAGGAGCCCCGGGAGTCGAGGTGCTTAGCATGGACGAGGAGAACGCAGGAGCTGAAGGTACCCCCTGGCCAGAACTGCCACTGAGGCCAAGGGGACAGGACAAGAGAAGTAACTGAGTTACCGCAGCTGAAAAATTACCACTTCTCAGCTGCACTGCAGTGACTATTAGCTAAGGTCATGCATACTAAGATTGTTTAAAAAAAAATTTTTTTTTTTTAAATATTTGTTTAACCCACCTTCCCTGCTATAAAAGCCAGTCCAGCCTTTCCCTGGCAAGAGGCTGCTGCGTACCTCTGCGAACCATCCCTACTTTCCTTGTCCACCTTTAATACTTACCTTTTATAACGTCTGAGAATTTACTTGTCCTCAGACATGTGCAGAACAATTTCCCTCCCTCCGAGTTCAGCCCTGCTCCTCTGCATGCCAGTTGTTCTGTCAAAATACAACTGTTAGCGGTAAGTTATTTCCATTCTCCATCATCTGACTGTATAGGCAGGAAAGACGTTACCGACAGAGACTAATACCCGCTCTGCTCTCAACCTGTACTTAACTTAAGGTTGCTGCTGCTTCTTCAGGACTGAAAAAGGCCTGTAAGCCCAAAGCTACTTTTGGGTTCTGGTTTGGGGTGTTTTTCTCTCCCCCCCCCCCCCCCCCCCTTTTCTCTTTCATCATTGTTNCCCCCCCCCCCCCCCCTTCTTTTCCCCTCTAATTCTACATGCAAGACGAACAAAAGGCACTCTGTCACCCTCCAGACCTTACCCGCCTGACAGTCAAAGAAGATGTATGACACAGTAATTCCAAAAGTAAAAACTTCATAACTATCAACCAACTGGCAAATTTCTTAAATCATCTCCAAAAAATGGAGATATCATGAGAAGGCATCAAGGGAGAAAGGATGCAGAGAGAAGTAGATGAGAGGGGTGAAGAAAAAGAGGCAGTTATTAAAGATATCAAAGGCATAAGAGATAAAACGATCTAAAAATGGAAGCAGAAAGAGAGAAGAAGCGAAATCAAGCTGGGAAACACACAGAGCCATTACAAAAGCAAGAAGGATTGTATTAGGTTAATACTTATTTAAGGTATTTTTATATGAATCTGACAAGAGCGGTCAAATACTTCTCCCTTTATACAGAAGGGATAAGAAACCTGGCAGTTAGGTAAGAGAGCATCAATCTTTATCCAGGCTGCAGCTAAAGAATGAAATTCTGCCCTTAGTTTGTTCCTGGCAGCTGAGTCCATCAGCTACAGATAACGAGCAAGGAGTATGAATCTGAGGGGGCTGCTCTCCTTTGCCACTACAAAAGGCCTATTTAGATCAGAGCTACAACTGCCCCCGATGATTTTATCTGTGTACTGCCCATTGATGATGGAAGAAGTCATGGACAGCGCTTCAGCCTCAACTTTGCTTTTCCTTCCTTTTTAAACTAAAAAAAAAAAAAAAGTGAAGGTTGCCACAAATCTCAGCTAAACAATGTAGTGAATCAGCGAAGCTATTTATCAAGCCAGTCTCTTGTGCTATCTACTTCGGCTTGGAGTTGAAAGGAGATTTATGTTTAAAGACAGAATGCACATATTTCAGGAACAGCCTTATATTTCTTTAAACAATAACATTTATATAACTCAGATGTACAGACTGTTCTGGTAAGGAATTAAAATTACAATGCTATCTATGTATTTCTACAGAGCCAGTGTGGCTCTCAGAAAATATTTGGCATATTTAAATAATATCTATCTGCATGTATGCGATCTCTTCCATTTATATGAAGCTACTCTCTACATACAGGATGTCATCAGCAACTTTTCTGCGAGGACGTAATTCTCACTAGCCTTTGCTCTCCTCCTCAGGAACCCTAATCACCCTAGAATTAAAGATTGAGAGCGCAGGGGGGGGCAGGGGGTGGGTACTTAAAGACCCAGAGATTGAATTTACAGCCTTCACCAAATTAGCAAACGTGATTTGTTAAGAGAAGAGCAGAAGATCACTAGATTTCTGGAAGACAATGGAAGTTTAAGCCGTAAATAGATATAAGCGTGAGTTCATGGCTAAGGGCTAGTAACGTGAAATTAAAGGAAAATGTAAGCACCATGTTAATGTGAACTTACAACAAAACTCGCTGGACCTCGTAATAGTTTCCCAAGGGAACTGGTGGAAACCCCCATTGCTTGGAACATATGAATCCAGGAAGGGCAAAACACAGGAAAAAAAAAATGCATGATATGGAATGAACCCGTATAAGAAAAACGGGCTAAGATGATTTACCAGGTTAAAGTAAGTTCTTATGCTTTTCCAAAACACTTAAGAGAGAGGCTGCTTTGCATGACAGAATCATTTTGTATTCTGAATGTACAGAACAGGGGAAAAAAATCCCCCCACCCTTTCCCCCCAAGTAGCCATCTCTGCTGACTCGGTACAACAGCCTTCCAGCCTGCTTGCAGTTTGGCAGCAGAACAATACAGAGGCAGTGTCAGACAGACCAAACTGACCTGTACAGCAAAGATCCACCTACTCAAGTTCCCGCCTCTAAATTTTTTTTTCCCCATAGTCACCACTCCATTCTAGTTTTCTTACATTAAATATTGTACTAACAACACGTTGGGAGGAAAAAAAAGGGCAACAAAATACTTACAAAAAACCTCAACACTTGTTCATGTAACAAAGTCTGAGAAATTTTGTCCATAACCAAATCTTTAGATACCGACTTCCTTTGCTCTTCTAGACGATCCACTCGCCCCCGGTGTGCCAGTCCTTAGTAGTTAAAGAAGATTTCAGGTAAGCACAATTACATTTGTCTGTTCTTTATGTGCTAAACCTCAAAGATCAATTACAACAGGGTTTTTTCTGTGCAGTATGACTCCAAGATAGGATGTGAGATCATCCATTAAACATACATATCCAAGACTAGATGCATTATTAATTCATTTTCCCCTAGGTAATATGGCATGGTGAAAAATAGCTACCAGAGAACATACTGACTAAAGACTTAAACAGAAATCAGTGGATTTATGTGATGATTGCTATGCAGCAACCTAACAGATCTCATTAAAGGAGACATGGACTCTTCTCCCCTGATACTGTCACTGCTCCTACAGAGTAGATGCTGATGTTCAACAGAAGGAAGAATACCTACCCCAGGAATAGTTCTTACACCAGTTGTGAGAATGATCTGTCTGAATTTAATAATGTCTAACTATCACTACAGCTAGGTCTCAACTTTATAGCATTTTTCTGATTAGTGACAGCGTTTGGAAAATCTCTTTTTTAAAATAAACTGGCTATAAAACACTACCTGCCTCAGAGTTTCAACTAGACAGATGCTGTAAAGACCAAAATGAGTTTTTACTGTTTTCCTCTTTGACTTTGTGGAGCTGCAATCAAGGAAGCTGCCCTAAGAAATCGCTTGACATCAGCATCATCTTGAACCTAACTAACATACTTCCTTGGTAGAGTCCATAGAATAAATTCTATTTACTGACCTCTTAAGATCCACAAGAACAAACAAACACTTCCATCAACTGCCTGCCTCAGACCCGTTTACGCTACAAGCAGCTCCTCAGTGAAGGCCTCAGAAGTTCTACTGCTACATTGATCAACCTCAAGGACCACGCTTTTCCTCTGCAAAACAATTATTATCTGGCCTGTCCTCCTTCCCACCTTTTGCATTTTATTCTAGAGCGTTAGGGAATTCCGCCTAGCTTTGTGCAAGATGACCTTACATCCACATATCCGTGGCCCCTGCAGCTACAACAGCAACAGGACACACTGAAGTTAATGTTTCTGTATGGTCAAATGCCATCCTACTACGTTATCATGTAACAAGAAGTATAGGTGCCACTTCGTTTAATCCAGCTTTATTTATCATAAGCATTCAACTCCTATTGAAAGCCATGCTCCTGTAGATGGGAAGCTGAACTGGGCACAACCAAACATTTCTGAGGGCCCCAAATCAATTGTGGTTTTAGCTTCTGGTAACTGTGCCTCCTACCGTTTTGAAATCACAGCACTCAAACTTCAACAACATTTTGTTCCAAGTGGCTGTTGTTATGTTGTCTCCCTTTTATGCTTTCTTCAGACTAAATAAAGAATGGATATCTGACATAAGGATCCTTCTTCTTAGCTTAATAGTGAGCGAGTGCATCTGGAGGAGACAGAAAACCACACACGATTCTCTGCGTTGAACCACGGAGGCGGGTGGCAGTCCTTCACTACTTCTGCGAGATGTAGAGGAGACAAACCACTCCAAATGTGCTCTTCGAAGAACTTGATTTTTGTTTCCATGTCACCGCTTACGGTCCCTTATGCTCATCTTTATCTTCTGCTGAAGTTTTCTTAGGATCATAGTTGGTATTTAATATTCAGTGTCACTGTAATCCCACAACTTGACTTCCCTGGCATGACCAATCAATGTTTCTCAGAAATCCAAAACATCCTCGAAGTTTTTTTTTGTCTGTGTCAAAGACCTTGATCAACGTCAAGTTTCCTTTTCTTCTTAAAGCTGGTATCAAACACTGCAATGATCTCGGAATGAAATTTGTTGTATATGTCAGATCAAAAAAGTAAAGAGCAGAGTTGGGGGGGAAACAAAACTACCCACATGTACAGTAGGAAAACTGCATAGTCAATGGCAAAAAGAGCATGTGAGCACCACTGCAATCCTTCAAAAAGAATATTATTTCTATTCCCAGTTCTCCAGGATCTGAAATAGGGTGCAAACTACCCTTGAGAAGACCATCTGCCAGCAATGCATGGTAGACACACCATGGACCCAGAATGGAAAGAGACAGAAGTATGTTTATGATCCACAGGATGTCTAACAACTTTATTTTGACCAAAGCTACAGATACCCATTTGCTCTCAAGAAAGAAGCTGGCAGCAAGCAAGAGTTAACTTTTAGTATAGGGACAGCTGGAATAACACAGACCACTCAGACAACAAACGTCACCTCACAAGCACCCTGGATTTGTTCCAAAAATCACTTGAAAAGTGGTATTCTTTCTTGACACACTCAAGGACTGATTGATTCAGCTTGCACCAGAAGCAATACTTTTTTTTTTCTAGTGCATGTTAGGAACCATAGTTTCTAAATCTACTTCGAGATGATTTTTAATAGTCTCAAGATACACATTTTCCCACAGTATCACTAAGCAAGCTTGTAAATTATTTTCCTTGTATTTAAGCTTAAAAACAAGGATTTCATACAGCTAAAAGTGTCAGATTATTTCCCCACCTCCCACCTTCCAAAAGAAAGAAGCCTTTTAGATATAGAAATACCTATTTTTTTTAAGGTGGAAAGGGACTGTATTTGCAAAGCTATCCATCCACATTAGTACTGCTATGAAATCACTTACAAGATTTCAGCTGACATCCAATAATTTTATTTCTAGCTATTTCCCTGAGCTCACAGAGCTTTCACAGCCAGGGAAGTAAGCAAACATAACACCTGCTTGGATTTGGCAAGCTGCATGGGGCTCAGAATCATAAGGCAAGCCCTCTAAAATCTCCCTCGTTTACAGATGCCAATATGCTGACGATAGGAAGATCACTGTGCTCACCTTCGGAAATGAGGATGAATTTGGATTAGGAAATACTGAGGATTCACCTCACATTTAAAATGGAGGCTGGAAGTTAGAGAGGATTGAATGATAAACGAAGAGCTATTACTGATTTACTGCTTTTTTATATAAAGTCTGCTTTCCTCTCTTCACTCCACAGCAAACCTAGTGCAAGAAGCAGGAGAGAACACACAAAAATCTCAGCCTGAAGACTAGGTACAACTGGAACAGCTGGGGCTGTACTTTTCATAATTTTTATTTTGTAAGAGCATTTTCCTAACCTTTTAGTGACTAGAAACCTACTTTCTTCTTTTATACGAAATCAGGTAAAATATCAGACGATGAAGTTACCAGAGACAGTTGAAAGGGGAAATCCTACATCCCCCATCCATCCCACCACTACCCCTTGCACCAGCTCCCAGTGCTCTTCAGATTTTGTGCTGAGCCACAAACCAAGGAAACAAGAAAAAGCAGTCAGCCTTCTATAGGCATCAGCCAGAGCGAGGAAGAGAGTGAGACAAGCACTGGCAAGAAGTACAGCAGCAAGCCTTGAGCGGTTCATCAGTAACATGCAACTCCTCCGATTTGTCTAAGATGCTACAAAGAGTTTGGAAGCAGAAGTTTACAGCTGTCTGTGTAATCCCTCAAAACATGCAGTATACATCTGCCACGAGCAAAGACATCCATCTCCTAACCTGATTTAGAAAGTGTCTCTTCCCATGTAAAAGGATTTCTATGCATCTGTCTAAGCTTGCATGTATGTGCACACATGCCCAAAGGAACCAGAAACGCCCTTCTGCATCAAGTGGCTCTGCAAAACCCTGAAAATAAGTACCAGGACAACTACTAAGGATGATCGCCCATGCTTTAGCACCCATGCTACCCCATGAGAGTGTGACTGGAGACTCTGCAGTGTTTATATCTCCCTTTTAGGCAAGATAACGTGATGCTTTCTAAAAAGGAAGAACATCGAAGATGGCTGTGTCTTATACATCAATTTTGCAAGGACAGGAAATAAGCGACCTTTGGGTTCAGTATGTTCTATACTGCTATCAAAAAAAAAAACCTCAGACCAGACCTAATGACCAGTGTCTGGAGAGCAACCCGTTCTCAGAAATTCATCCTAAATGGACTACAAAGCAAAGTGCAAACTACTGAACCTTATACAGCTCCCTTTGTAGCAATACTAAGTTCATGATGCCTACCGTAAAAATGCATGGAATGCTTTCCCTGAATATTGATTTATAAAAGCAATCAAATAGCATACCTAAGGTACAATGTAAATACTGTTCATATACATCCTCTCTAATGAATGACAGTCATACAGGAGAACATGTGCGTCAAAGTCCTGTACATGAACCCAGCTCTGTGTAAACCCCCAGAAACTGGAACTACAATCTTAAACTGCTTTCTTAATATTATGCATTTCATAATATACTACCTCAAAGTACTACTAATCAACTGTGTGGTTTTAAAGCACATAATTTAAACAGCTAAGCAATCAATTACCTTTTCACTTAATTTATGCTGTGTTTGTTTGGGACAGCTTTGTTATAACAGCATGAAGGCTTAAAATCTAGATGATTAAAGCCAGACTTGTAGGTACATATTTGGGATCCCAAATAATAACACCAAGCAAACACAGCTCCCGCCGACATCCAGAGTAGGTCTAAACAGCATAGCTCAAAAACAGGTTTAAGCATGCTGAACCCAACTCCTTGCCACACTGCTGGCAGTCCTTACCTACACTGGAGTCTGGTTTCGAGGAGATCATGTTGTACTTCTGCCTCTACTTTGTAAGTCTCATTTGCTTATAATTTCTATTAGAAAACAAAGTTAAAAAAAATCACTATGTAGGAAACAATTCAATTCATTTTTCAAGTGTTATATTTTCAATGTAGGAAGTTACATCTAAAATGATAGCAATAATAATGCCTTCAGGAGAGGTATGCATTTGACAACTCTTCCCCCCTCCCGCAAGTACTTAAACTTCCTTCATTTCTACCTACATGGTTGATGGTACTTAGGTTTAGTCTAAGCAGACTAGTACTTAGTTGTCTTTATTGTCCAAAATGATTCAATTATTTGAGTGTGGGGGGGGGAATCTTCATCTAAAGGAATAGTTTGCAACTTAACTCATGTTTTCCCATTCCACAGTTTACCCATAAATAGCCAGTTCTGCAAAACCTTAGGAAAAAAGCAGCTTTCTTTACAACTCTAATTACTGCACAACTGTAGAGGGAAAAATTGCTTGATTTTATATGTATGATCTAAAGTTTTTTCTAAATAAGAGGAAGAGCATTACATTTATTGAAGGGCATTAAAACGACGCTGTGTATTAGGAGCTGGGATTTTTTTTTTTTTTTTTTTTAAAGATCCTCCTTCCAGAGCAGCCTGGAGTTCTTGCCCTTCAAAACTCACAAAGTTAAATTAAATGTCATTCAGAAAACCGGTTATGTTCAGCTTATGAGGAGACATCACTCTTCAACCTTCCACCTTTGATAAAACGTCCAGTACCTGCATGTTATCCTCCTTCATTACTTAACACAAGCCCTCATAAACTCATCACCCAAGAAAGAATCACATAGACTACAGCCCAGATATGGTCCCACACACCCAGCATCCAACTTCCTAAATTATCCCATATACCATTTTTACATCAGCGATGATCACAAATGATGTGTGGGAACTTCCATTCTGAGCAGCTAGCAGAAGAGCAAACCCAAAATTTCCAGGAAAAAGCTCTACTTTAAAGATATGACTAAAGAAAGACATTCTCTTTCTCATCACTCCTCCCATGAAATTACCGTTGGATAACTATGACAATGGCAGAATTTAAACTTATTTTCAAAAAGTGTTTTAAGCAGTGTGTAACAGCACCACCTGGTGATCGTAGCAGTACAGTATTTTTAAGACATCCACTAAGTTAAGGCATAGTAATCGGCATAGAAGAACAGATTTTAATTCTGGTTGTGTCTAATTTGGCATTTTTTCCCATTAAAATGCATGCAATTTGTACTAGTAAATAGAAACAATTTGTGATTCTGTTAAAAAACGAATCAAACTCCTCAGAGCTAGCATCAGCTGACTTCTACCAGCAAGCGGCGAAAGCTCTTGACATAGCAACAGCCAGTTTAGTAAAATTCAGTAATTGGTTCAAATGTTTTAACATATTGTTTGTTTGAAGGTTTGGTTTCTAGTTCATACAGACGGAAAGGCCACCTCAGAATTAGAAACAATCAAGCCTAGGTTATTAAAATCACTTGAAAAATCAAACTGGATGTCATGTATGCAGTATATTCTGAACTGATTTATATATAAACAGAACTAGCATTTTGGTCCTAATAAATTAAGAATTTTACTGCTGTTACAGTGAAGTATCACAGAACATCTAACACACATTGCTGGAAAAATCCTTAGGGATCCTGAAATGAAGAAGTACTCCCTAAAGACATCACAAGCGACAAGAATTCTGTTAGAGTTGAGCATTTCTTCTTCATCACTCCTTTTTAAGTTGCGACTAAATTAGCACAGCCTGCGCACTCCAGGGTGTGCGCTGGGAGGAGGGAGGGGGAGAAAACGGAAGATATAAAGGCCTGAGGCACTTCAAGCAGAGAGCATCCATCTGCTAGCAGCAGTCAATGAACAGAACATTTCCCACTCATATTAAGTCAAGCCAAGAGAACAGAAAACACCTTCCTTCACTCTGACTGTGCAGGACTGAACATAATAGGACAGTGGGTTATAAATATCTGTTTAAAAAAAATTTAGAAAAAAAAGAGAGAAGCTCACAATGCAGGCCTGCGTTCAGCCTCTCTTGCTGCAAAGCTGGTTCAAGAGGCTCCTGCTCGTCTCTACAGCGTCCACTCCCTCCTCCACTCTGTCGTGGCATGTGGACGAGTGAAATGATCAAAGGGAAATAAGAAAAGAAAAAAAAGGGTCGGTTCTTTTTATTTTTTATTTTGCTTGTGAAACCCAGATCTTTTCACTGTTCTGGTAAACAGACACATTGCCCAAGCTAAGGCCCAGCATCTTGGATGAGGGGAACGGGAAAGGGCAGCTGAGGGATGGGAAAGGCTGGGATCAAACTGGCTTTGCTGTTAGAGATGCTTATCATGGAACTGGACTCCAGAGCTGCAGCTCTACAAGACAAAGGCCTCTGTTGGCAATACCACTCAAAGGAGTTCCCGACCATTTAGACAACATCTCATTCCCACCCACACACCACAGCACATCAGCTCTCTGGGCTGACACAGCTACCTACTGGGAGCGCAGCAAATCCCAGGACAGCAATCATCCAGGTTAAAAATAACTTGCATTTGTGCGCAGAGTTGTTCTGGTTCAGGCTGGGACCAGGGTTTGGTTTATGAGTTTTCTGTCGGTTTCTTCTTTTGAGCAGGGGGTTGACAGAGGTCAGTCTGCTGATCAATTTGCTAGTGTGGCTGTATTGGACACAGCACCCTCCCACTGAACACACATTTCATACCTGGTACAGAACCCTGTAGTTTCTGTTCATTTGTATTTAATACCTACGTTTACATTTGGGTCTTCCACTGGTGTATTGTATTTGCCTGAGAAAGGCTGATGTAGCAATGGCATTGAGCAGGAGCCAAGTCTTTGCCCAAGTGACTTTTGAATAGCATATGCAATGGCAGTACTCATCCATCTGGGAGGACACAGCACACAACTGGGAAGGCAACAAGGACAATCAAAGCTACACATGCACTTCTGCACGAGGAACGAGGTGATAATGTTGCGGAGAAGCATCACCACGTGCGCTGCTCTGATACTGCTCCCTCAGCCACTGCTGCATACCTATGACAGATACTGTGCCAAATGTGCCCAGGCAGGTGTTGTTACAGCCCTACACCAGGAACACAACATGCCTGCACATCCTTTCCCAGACACGATTGAGCTGATGCCACCTGTATCCCACACCAACAGACACATGCTCACTCCTCCAAGACCATCAGCCACGACGAGATGAAAGCAGCTTGGGATCACAGCTAACTCGTGTCCAGCTACACAGTGCAGGTGAAATGCATACAAGCGTGTCTGCAAGAACGCAAGCAAATAAGTCATAGTCTTCCTTTAAAAAAAAAGTGTATACAGGCACTGAATTTTTTCTGTTATTTGTTAATCCTATAATTTAGAGTCCTGAAGTTTAATGCTGTGGCCATTATTTAAGAAAAGTCATCTTCCAAGAAAACTGCAATAGCTCCACCAGCAAATCACACATGCAGACCCTCAGACTTAGGGAATGCTTCCCTACACTGTTGCGTCACCAGCTCTCCAATTTATTTCATAGAGCAAAAAACAAGAAGGCACTTTCAACACATGAAAAAGGAACGAGGCACTATTAGAGAACACAGCATTAAAAACCAACATCATCATTCTCTCCCTCAGGTTTTGAGCCATACTGCCTATAAAATGACACAAACACTTCAAAACTCACATTTGAACGTTTAAAAGACAATCCTATGCCATGTAAGTGGCATACATATTTTCCATTATCAAAAAAGAGAGCAGCAGTTACATGGAACTTAAACCAAAGCTATGTTACCTGCAGTATATTTTAAATTTGTCTAACAACCTTCCAAAGCTAAAATGGTTTAATTCAGAAGCTTGTTAGAAGAGGCAGATGACTAGCACAGAATTTTATAGACATTGCTAGAGGGGAAGGAGGAGAGAGGCCGTTGCCTATTTTCTGTCACGCTGTACAAGAAGGAAGATAGACCTATTAATATCCAAGTTCATCTCCTTGTGAATGGTACCATAAAAAGCAAATGTTTTAAAAAACATTAGCCCGCTAGGTAAACTGTCTCTAAGTAAAGGATTGCTCTCAAGAGAAATGACAGGTTCCAATTACCTACACAACGCTGTAGGGAGATAAATCTCCGTCAGTGCATTCCACAAATGTGATATATATTGTCCTACTCTATGTCACATAGAAATTGTCAAAGTTAACAGGGAGAAATTTTAAGATACAAGAGGCCAAAACCTTAATATCCAAATAAGAAATTTCACAAGCATGTAGAATTTTAGAAGGCATTTCTTCTTTTGTTTGTCAAAATGAAGCAGAGATCTGTGCTTCCCTGGCACACCAGTTTTCTTGCCCATAGCCAACTAATAAACTGAGAGACAGAGCAGAGAGAGGAGAGGAAACAGAGCAAAGGAATCATGAAAGACGCCTTTAACTCCAGAGTCACAAACAGGCCAATTCAAAGCAGCTCAACACGCAAATATTTTTTTGTTATTAGTTAAGACAACAGAAGTCATCTGTTAACTCATTTGATTAGGACTTCGATTTTTTTTCTTTATTTTTTCAACTTCAAGGACAATCTTCAAAATTAAAAGTAACAAAGATCGTCCTGAGTCCACATACAGACTGAACCAACACCTCCAAGAAATTTCAGAAGCGCCTTTTCTAATTTTCCCCTTTTTTGGCTAAGCAAACACAGGAACAGAATAAGGAAGACCAGCAAAGCTTGACTTATGTATTTCAACTGGGTGGGATGCTGTGCTCAAAGCTTTAAGTTGTCCACCAGTCTCTTGGCAAAATCCTACCATTACATTAGCTCCAGCAGATCCTCTACTCTTTACTTAAAGGATCCCAGACACTCTTCATTAGCAATGTAACAGATCTCATTAAAGGAGACCTGGATTTTTCTCCCCTGACACTGCCACTGTAAGGACAAGCAGTGCATCGAAAGCATCTCTGAGACAGGTACTTCCCTATCAAAACACAAAGATGGCCAAGGCTTGAGACAAAAATTTTCAAATCTGAACTCAAAAGTAGGAACTAATTAATCAATGCATAACCAAAAGGTTGTCCCAGATCAGCTAATGAACTTGACTGGTCTTTTAACAGAGATAACTGGAGATCATGAAGCACAGGGTCTCGTCAGCCATCTGAGAAAGATGAGATTCTCCATGGGCTGAAGGAGAAGACACAGTACCAGAAGGATCCCGGCTTCCTCAGATGCCTCTGAATCAAACTCCATGGGTCCCCAAGAGTAATAGGGAAACAGGCAGAGAAATACATTCTTCTGCTGCTTTTATCCAAATTCTTGGAATAACTTATTCCGGCTAAAGAGTAGGTTTTCTGCCTCTGAGGCTTTTTTTGTTTGTTTTTCTTAAATAAATGGTTTGTCTGTCTCTTCAAGTCTTTGCTGATTAGTGAAGTTGCCTGCAAACCCTGAAAGCTGAACTTCCGAGAAAGGCGTGTAAGCTATTGGGATTCCCTGAAGGTCTGCCATCAGGGACTCCAGCATCTGAGCTGTGGCTTATGCTTCTGTGACTTACCAGAGCCTGCTTCACAGCAGAGGACCAGGAATGCCCATGCCTACTGACACTCAAGCAAGCCTCAGAAGCACAGAGGTCCAGCAAGCTGGAACACAAACACAACAGCCTAGTAACACCAGAAAAGTTCCCCGTTGAACTGTTATGTGATAAGTAACAGTGATCACAAGTGTGAAAGGGCAAACAGGTTGGGAAAATAACATTCCTTTTAAAATTCTTTGATGAAAAAGTTAAGGTACCAAAGATTTAACATCCCAGGTCACAACTTTTCTGCTTTCCTGGCTCTGGAGCACGTTCTGATCACAGCAGAAGAGCAATGAAAGTCAAGAGACACTTACGCAAGAAATAAATGCGTGAGTGTTATGGCTAGGACACATCCATGGTTTAGCAGACGCTGGAGAGGATGGATCTACCAGACAGGAGGAGGGAAAGCTGTGAGTGGCCTCAAAGGGAGGAAGCTTGAACTTGTTAACATGCAAAAGGGCAGAGCAGTAGGATGCAATTCAGAAGTTCAGTTTTGGCCATGTTAAGTCTGTGTCAACAAGAGATACACAAACACAGACACGAAAGCATAGGATTTATCACCCTTATCTTCAGAGATGAGCATCTGAGCTTAGTCAATCTAGACTTCCTTTCAGTGAGTGAAGAGAAACAGACACTTAAGAGAATGAGTCATTTGACTTCCTTTTGGATTAAATTAATCACACCCTACATCTGTCTGCCTCTGTGCAGAGACCCTGACAGGAGTTCAGGATGACAAGCTCACAGACATCTAAACTTTACCAGCTGAATCCCACCCTAGCTCAAGCCATGACATGGGACTAGATGGAAGAGGTATGTTGAGAATAAAGGAGTTTACCAAAGGAAAAGGTTGCACTTGAAACAACAACAACAAATAAAACCAGAAAACCAACAAAACACACCCCCCCACAAAAAAACATGTAAGATCATCCCAAATGAAAAGGGGAAGATGCCCCTTATCCTCCTGCAAGGAGAGATGGAGAAAGTTAACACATGAAATGGAAAGATGAAGGAAATGAATGAGACAGTTGTTACTGGTAACAAAGGACTCATAAGGGACAAGGCAGTAGACAGATCAAAGCGGGTAAAACTGAAGCAATGGTCTGGCTAGAAGAGGAAGTCTTTCAAGGCCTTACTGAGTAAAGAAATTTAGGAGGATACAAGACAAACCCAGAAAAGGAGAACTTTAAGGAATGGTTAGTTTAAAAGACAACAAGAGAAAACCCAATGGGGTACTAACTGAAGATGAAGATGGGAGGATTAGGATTTGCTTCTACCCCAACAGAAATGAAGGCAAGAAGGACAAGAAAACAGCAGAGAGACTAGACTAGGCATTTCATCATTGAAATCGAAGCCGGAGACAGGAGTTGATACAGGAGGAAGAGTCAAAGAAAAGATTGCATCCAGCAAAGGAAACAATCTGGAAGAATTCAAAGTCTATGCACAGGTGCAAAACTACAAATTCACTGGGGGGTGACAGAGACATGGTGGAACAGCTCACATGACTGGAGTCATGAGATGGATGGTTACAGGCTCCACAAGAAGGACAGTCAGGGAAGGTGACAGGGGACTCATTTTACATACAGGAACAGCTTGAATGTGTGAAGCTCTGCTGAAAAAACAAGTGACAGGCCAATAAGGAGTTAATGGGTCTGGATGAGAGGCGAGGCCAAAGGAAACACTGTCATGAGCACCTGCTATAGACCACCTGATCTTGAAGGTGAAGCCTTCTTTAGACAACAGGAGGATGTCCTGTTCTTGCGGTGAACTGTAACCACTCCAGCATCTGCAGGAAGGGAATCATAGCGGGGCACAGTCAATACAGTGGACTTCTAGAGTGTGTCCGGAACAGGTCAAGTAGAAGCACTGTGATACACCTACCATTCTCTAGAAAGGAAGAAGTGGTGCAGAATGTAAAGTTTGATGGCAGGCTTGGATACAGCAACCCTGAAATGATAAAGTTTAAGATCTTGAGGGGTGTGAGGAAGATGGGTAGCATAGTGACAACCCTGGATTTCAGAGGGCAGGCTTCAGTTTGTTCAGAGAAGTGGTACGCAGGACCCTCTGAGGTACTGCCGTGAAGGACAAAGGGGCCAGGAGGATTGGTCAGCCTTCAAGTACAATCTCCCCAAAGCACAAGGACACTCCGTATTGATCTGCGGGAAGTTGAGCAGGCAGGGCATGTGGCAGCTCATGAGTCTCCTTGGTCTTCCCTGGCAATCTCTGTTTCCAGGTGTCATAGGTCTCTTTACATGAGGTTGGAGGGAAAGGAACGTTACCCATGGCAGAGAAAGACTGAACAAGGGCTCACTTAAGCAAAATCTACATACACAAGTCAATTGGACTGGATGAGATGCACCTGAGGATGCTAAGGGATCTGGGGAAGAGAGGCATCTCTGCTATCTTTAAAAAGTTGTAGCAATCAGGGGAGGTTCTCTATGACTAGAAGTCAGCAAGCATCAGGCTTTTCTTCCAGAGGGGGAAGTAGGACACTAGAGGCGAGTCAGCCTCCCCTCAGCCCGTTGGAAGGCTATGGAACAAATCTACTTGGAAACCATTTCCAGACACACGAAAGGTAAGAGGGTTACCGGGAACCGCCAGTACAGATTTAACGAGGGCAGCTTGTGCCCGACTGCAATAAAAGCCACACACTGCAGTCAAGGTAAACAGTAACCACTGCTCTTCCCTCATCCCATTTCATCATTCCCCCTTAGTACCCTGGCAGCCAAATTGAGGAGATACAGACTAGACAGGTGAACTGCAAGTTGGGTGAAAAACTGGCCAGGTTCAAAGGGTAGTGGTCAGCACTTTAACCACCAGACGTACAAGTGGGATTGATACTAAGGTCAATACTGTTTAGTGCCTTCATTAACAACACGGACAATGGGACAGGAGGCTCCCTTTGCCAGCCTGTGGACAACATCACATTGGGACAGTGGTCAATACACTGATGGGCAGAGCTGCTATTCAGAGGAATCTTAAGATGCTGCAGAAATGAGCTGACAGAAACCTCATGAAGTTCAGCAAGGCAAACGCAATTTTTTTTGCACCTGGGACAGAAGAACTACAGGGCAACACCACAGGCTGTGGATTGTTTGGCTAGGGAGTAGCTTTGCAGAAGAGGATCTAGATTCCTCATGGACAAAAAAAATGAGCGTGACTCAGCAGCACCCAATTGCAGTGACGAAGGCTAACTGCATCCTGGAGCTGCATTATTAAGACTGTAGCCAGCAGGTCAAGGGAAGTGATTATTATCCCTTGTTCAGCAGTTGTGAGACTAAATTTAGAGTACTTGGTCCAGTTCAGGACTCCTCTGCACAGGAAAAGGCACTGACATATTGGAGCAAGTTCAGCAGAGAGCCACTGAGCTGATTAGGAGACTGAAGCACATGGGATGAGGCTGAGCACTGAATTTGCTCAGTCTTAAGAAGATAAAGCTAAGGGGGAGGTCTCATTGGTGTCTTCAGCTACGCAGTGGGAGGTTATAAAGAAGATGAAGCCAGAATTGTCAGAGATGCACAGCAAAAGGACAAGAGGCAAGAGTCCCATTTCATCAAAATACGTTCCGACTAGATACAAGGAAAAAAAAAAAGTTCACAGTGAAGGTGGTCAAGCATTAGAGAACAGGTTGTCCAGGGAGACTGTATCATAACCTTCCTTGGGGATACCCAAAGCTCAGCTGCACTAGGCCCTGAGCAGCTTAAATGCAACTTCAAAGCCACCACTTTGACCGTGGACCTCCGGAGGTCCCCTCCAATCTAAATTATTCTAGGACTCTAGTATCCTCTCCTCTGTTGGTGTCTCAGTCTTGTTAAATAAAGATGTGCCCTCTGTTCCTCTTCTTTGGATACTTCTGTTCTTCACACATATAATATATTGTCCTGGTCTAATTCACACCATATAGTTCTGGCAGGAAGCAGAGCCCTCCATAATCACTTGTAATAAACCAGCTATGAAATTAGCTATGACAACGAAGGTTAAAGAATTAAGCAAATAGTTTAAATGTAAACAGTCAAAAATGCATTAGAGAACATCTCTAGAAATGCCTTCCCATTTAGAATTAAAATACTGTTAGCTATGTTTTGGTATTTGAGAGGACTGAGGGAAAACACACACTCATTTAAAGAAATGATTAAAAACACAGCACAACAGTTCAGAAATTGGATTAAGCTAGACGCAGCTGCAATCTTCAAACTTAGTTTAAACCAAATTTGAATATCTGCAACTGAAGCTTTCAAGTTATAATCATGCCATTGACCTTCCTTCCCCTCTCCCTTTTCTTTTTGGCCACTGAAGACTATTGAAAGTATCAGAGCTCCAAGTCAAGAACAACTCCCTTGTAACTATGACTCTGACATGGATACAGCGAGAGCAGATTGCCTGCGAGGAAACAAGAATAAACCGGCTATTTAGAGGGATTATGTAATGCAGCGCAGAGCTCTAGAATGAGGTTTAAAGAGACAGAACTCTGCATTTCAGCCCTGTAAATAACCATAAAAGTTGGGCAACACTGCAGCAATTTGAAGAGGCTCCGACAACAGAGGAAGAAGTCTTGTCAAAGCGTCCCCTCTCTGAGCTAGTATTTTATTCATAACTCTTCTTCCTCACAAAACCAGTACTGTTTGGCTATTTTGTCAAGTCCTTTAAAACAAAGTTGAAACACCCCTTCACATCATCTCACAGATGCGCAGGTTTTTACTACAGAAAAAATGAGCCCTATATGAACAGATACGAACCATTCTGTGGACCTGAGCTTGTTGAACTTGTGGAGCTTAGCATGCTCAATTAGCACAGTACCGCACAGTGAAAATCAAACCGATTATGAACAAATCTAACAGTATTAAGTCTTTCCTGCATAAATATTTTAACAAGTGTAAACAAGACTCCAGTTTTTATATGCAGCCAATTCCCAAACGAACACCCACAAACATCAGCTGGTTCAGCAAAGAAAGGCAGAGACTATGAACTGCCACACACCACCGCATTATAAATAGCGAGGAAACATACAGCAACGGCATGTGTGATAAGGGAGACTAGTTCTGTGTATTAGACATTCTTACACAAACCTAGAAACTACAAAACCTGCAGGGTTTGCCCATGGCTTTGTTTAGAGCATATATACACATATATATATATATATACACACACACATAAATATATATTGAGGTATTCTAATGAAAAACTGTTTTTCATTTAATTCTAAACATCCTTTAATTACAAGCTTCAAAAAATAGAAGCATCCTATGTTCAGCCAACCCCAGCTGCTTCGCTAGTCATTAAATACGAGACAGTGAGCCCAGACCACCTCTCTTTCACCTCCCCTGAACAGACAGACATTACAGCAAGGAAGAATTTGGCCCAAACTACATGGGGGAAGGAAGGGAAAGCAGGGGGAGGTTGTTGTTTTTTAAAAAACAGTGAGTCCCTGCTCCGTTGCTGGACTTTTCCCCACATCAACGTCAAGCCTGCAGGTTGCTGGCAAGCAGACCAGGCACAGTGCGAGACCTGCCAGCGCTCTCAGACCACACACACGCAGGCTCTCAGCTGCTCTCGGATACACTGGGGACGACCTCCAGAGCAATCTGGGCTCCGCCACCCATCTCTGCTTTCCAGAGTCTGTTCTTCCCTTCGGCAATAGCCTGTACAGAGCACCATATAGGAGAAAATCATGTGCCTACACTACTGAAGGCAGCACGCAGCCTTGACGTAAAAGCCATCAGCGAGTTGCAGGAATAGGCCTCCTGAAGCGTGTTCACAAGCTGTGCCGCACCAGCATCCCGACGGGAGCTAATTTCAGCAGTTCATTTGCAACTCAGTTAACTTTGGAAATGCAAATGCGGTAGTACCAGCACATAAATAAGTAGCTCAGCATTTTTTCTGATCAGACAGCATAGCGCTCCAAGGATAACTGTTTATTTTTAATACAGTCAACTATCAGTGCACTTCAGTTTCACTCAATGAACAACCCCATACTTTTTCTTCAAAATATATATACAGTAAGTTCATTTACCTTGCTACACTTTCAAGTCTAAACACAATGGATATTAACATAATTTCACGAAAAAAAAGCCACGATCATGGGCACATAGTGACAGGGTGAGATTTTTTAAGTTCACTGCCATAGCTCAATTTGCAATTAAAAACTATGTAAAGCTAAAAGTGCGAACAACTGCAGCAGACAACTAGCTCATTATACAGCAGTAGAAAGAAAAGCCTTTCAAACACCAATTGCTCTACCTGAAATATCAGCTGCTGGTTGTCATGCCTGGGACTGAGCAAGAACATCACTTAGCTCATCGAAAAGAACTTTCCCAGAGACAGATTGGCAGACAAATCCAGGTTGGCTACAGAAATCAAAGAGCAAACAGTTTTTTTCCTATATAAAGGATAGCCACAAAAAGGAGAAGAAAATCCGTAAAGAGCCTCAGACAGGTATAGGAAAAAAGATGGGAGATAATTTCGTTTCAAGCAACTATAATTTCTCTTATATGATGCTGATAGACTTTAGCCAAGTCAGAATCACTGTATATGACTAGGGGGGCCACACACACAAAAAGTGTGGGGGAGGACGATGCTCAGACATATTCCCCAGCAAACACTCATCCAAGAAAGAAGCCATGTTTAGTTTCCAGACAAACGCCTACACTGTCTTTAATTGCGATCACCCTTCAGCATAACCAAAAGTGCTTTTGAAGGATTCAAACACCCCGAGAAGCCATAGGACAGCATTTTCTCCCCCCAGCATTCTACTTCTCTAGAATTAAAGACAAGGAACTGGGCAGTCCTTATGCACAACAAGCCAATTTATTTTTAAAATGCCTGTGCAAAATTACAGTTTTGATTAAAGTGCCTTCATCCAAAGACAATCTTTAACTGTAAAAGGTATTCTAGTGGTTTTGTTCCACTGCCTATACAGGTTACACTTTATACAGGCATTTTTAAAACTCCTAAGATAGCAACTTTGGACTTGACACTAAAACGAACTCGCATAAAGTATGAGCTTTCCTTTGCCAAACAAGCAGGGCTCAATACTGTCCAGTACAAACAGCTAAGTAAAACATATATATAAAACAAAATCTGTATATAAATCAGCTGAATAATGCTAAGTAAAGCAATCTGGCTCTATTTCAATAACAGATCAATCTTAACCTTTCTATACCTATGCAGATATAATATCAGATCAATCTTACCCTTTGTATACCTATGCAGGCATAATATCAGCCAAGATTTTCTGTGTCTGAGTTGCAAGTATAAGGCTTTAATATAGGAAAATACCTTTATCTAAAATATCTCCCCAAAATGAGAACCATATCAGTAAAACCCATCTACGTCCCTTGGTTGATTACATGTCAGCTTGTGAGTCTTTGACATGACAGTCCATCAGCTGTCATCTCCAAGAATCATGAGACAAGAGTATTAATTAGTCAAAAAATGACAACTCCTGTCCATTGATGAGAGTAACAGCAATTGAAATTGGAAGACCATTCTGTTTCTGGAATAAAAGCTGGTTTTAGTCACTCTCTTTAAAGAATGTAGATTATGTAGATTTCAGTTTAAATGTATAGCATGTAATGAGAATATTTATTTAAATATTCTCTGGACACTAAAACCTTTTTTCCATTTTTCCCTTCTCTGTTCAGTCACATATTGAGCACATGATTACTATGAAGTGTGCATAAAGAGATGCATTATCTCACACTTCTACTGCATAAAAACAAAAGCATTTCAACAATTATACTTGAAAATAAACATGCATAAAGCATTTCAAGAACCCTGAAAACTGATAAAATAAAAAGCCGCAATAGGTTAACAGATAATAAAAAGGTGCAATGGGCATGTCAACCTTGAAAAAGCCCTTTTAAACTACGATAGTTTTTGTCAGGTGCCATTACCCTTTGTCAGCCAGCTACCTGACCTCATAAATCAGGTATAACAACCAAATGAGAACACAATATAAAATCACTAGGCAGACTGGTCTACTGACTAATGAGTAGCCTGCCAAGGTTTTGAGGTCACATTCAAAAATAAAAATTAATTGTAATCAACCATATTATTAAAAAAAAAGTCATATCAACAAGCTTGCAAGTACCATTCTGTAGAGTTTGTGCTCGTGACTCCTTTCCCAGATTGGCATGGAATCCTCCTCCTAAAGTCGGTGTTTTGCCTGCACCTATTAGGGGAGGGGGGGAGGAAAAGACAACATGTCAAATGCAATAACTGAATTAAAATATTAAAAGAAAACTTATTGTGCTACTATAGTCAGTATCTGTATAATTTACAACATGCCAAGTTACATTAAGAAGGGCAACAGAAGTGCTTGAAGGGCTTAAGACATCGAGTACAAATCCTGTGCAATTTCTTCCTTCCTTGGGATACCATAAGAATTCCATCCTCCCAATCTCAGCTCCAAAAAAAGTACTAAAATGTCGCAACCCCTATTTTAGGCAGAACATGAAAATCAATATTGTAAAATATTGTCAAAGGAAATGATGAAACAATTGCTTAGTTAATATTTTTTGTCTGATGAATATTCAATATAGAATTTTAATAGCTAATTACTGGCACTCCAGAACATAAAACATGTTTAGCATTCAATAATGACTGCGTTGGCTACTACAGACATAACACTTACTTTAAAATAACTTCAGTTTAACATTAGGCACACACAGTGACGCTTAGGCTACAAAAACTGCAAGTCTGGAACTGCTACATTTACACCCTGAAAGGTTGGAGATTAAAATAAGTCTGAGTTGTAAATTAGCATAAACTAGAGGCTGGTTTACGCATCTGTGCCGATGCTGAGGAGCCTGAGTGCAGCGTCTTCTGGGAGTCAGCGGAACTACTCATACAAACCAATCTTGCAGAACAGGGAATTAAACTACCAAGGACAGAAACAGTCTCCCACCAAAGCAGGAATTTAAAAAAAAAAAACCAAACAAACAAAAAAAAAAAAAAAAAAAAAAAAAACCCCAACACCTATCAGGCTACCTTAAGTAGGATATTTGAATCTATCAGCTGAACAGCAAGTGAGACCGAAAAGCTAAATTGCACAGGACTGAAAACAAGTAATTTATTAGTAATTTGACTTATACTTAATTCCAGCGATCTGCTCTTCAGAATAGGGAAAAAAGTCATCTTGTTCCCTGTGATGCCTACAGTATTTCCTCAAGTTCTTGTAGCTATGTTTTCTCATCTTACACCAGTTCTCTAGAACAAACTAGAACGGCTTTGGAACAGAAGCATACAGAGGAGTGAAGTGTCACCTGAAAGCAGTTCAGGACACTTCTCCTACATACCTGAATAAGACACTTCCGTAACAGGTACAAGTGATGAGAAACTGCAACCTAAATTGTTCACTCTTACTAGACTTTCTTAGCTAGTCGCCTCTCGGCTGCATTTAATATACGTCTACGTTGAGGAAAAAAAACAGAAAAACTAATATTCCTGCAGAATTATTGTCTATAAGCCTTCAAAGCTTAACTTTCTGTACAACCTTTAAATTAGGTTTCTAGTGCTATCCACAACAGAAACTGACTTCACATTCACTTCATTAATAGATCCTTCCAACAAATAATAATCAGAAGCTCTCACATAAATACCCCACAGCTTAAGTACTTCAGTTCAACATCCTAATTAGATATGAAAAATATTCATTAGTGACCTCCTCACTGGATACAGAGGTAACCCTCCCAACTCCGTATTTGCTCCAGACTATTACAGACAGCAGTGTCTCCTTGCCATTCTTACGGGTACAGTCCCGTATTTCCACAAATGCTCCAAAACAAACTGAAGAGGCAAAACAGAGAGGTTACCAAACTACCCTAGCACACATAACATTTTTGGTGTACATTTAATAAGAATGGTTTACCTGACAAAAAAAAAAAAATATATCAACAGCAGCAACAGTTTTATGTTCCTTTTCTTCAGCAGCAAATCTAACTTCAGAAATTCTGCCTCCTACCCTCCTTTTTTGGCTGTTTTAAGGTTTGCTTTACCACAGGCGACCTCACTTGCCTGATTTACAGCAGGAGAGCACGCACTCAAGCATCAGCCTGGTGGCACAGGCCGTCAACTGCAGGGCAAGAGCAGGAGCAAACAGCAGGGCAGGCTGGAGGTAGCAGGCTCATCCAGCACTTGCCTCAAAGGCACCATTGCCCCCTCCTGTGCACAAAGGCTCCACTTTTCAGTCCCCTCTACCTTCGAATACACGAAAATACTGAAGTCTATTGGACTATCATTGTCAAAACAGCTACATTACTCTTTCACAGGTTTCCCTGTAGCTACTAAAAAGCTTACGCAAAAACAATCTTACAGCGGTGATAAACAACACTATTAACAAAATAATTTAACTTACTCGGAAGCTAAAATCCAGAAAGAATACAAACAAAATAACATTAAGCTGAGATTTCAGCGGTTTTGTTCTTTAAGATTCTTTTTCATTAGACATCAAGATACAAGGTTCTACATAAAAGTCATTTCTTTCCAAGCTATAGAGTCTGCAGGAGATACTAGCAGAGCTATCTGAAAGACAAATTCTGCTATCAGAATCGATGTGCCCATTTCTCAGCGAGTTAACTGGAAAGACCGCACATCTCTAATTAGCATTTGGCTTTGACAACTGACAGAAAACTAGTCTGTTGAGCACTTACACTCTCAGAACTGCAGACTGATGTTGCCATTGACTATGAAGTCTCACCATCAGCTTTAATCTTTACAAGCAGAATGCAAACCAAACTCATTAACGCAACTGTTCAGCTGGGTAATAAAAAGATAAACTCTTAAAAAAACCCTGTGAAATCATCAAATTCATTTAAAGACAAAAATCCCAACAAAGCTAGTCATTTAAAAAGTACAAAGCAAAGGAACAGCAATCGCTAGGCGCAACCAAATTAACATCCCAGCTTAACTGAAATTTTTACATTTCTTGACCTTTTCCATTTTTCCCTCTACAACTTCAAAAGTGAATTAAACAGGCTTTTGCGTTTTCACATTCAGCTTTCAAGATATACAAAAATACATCCGAGAAGTATTTGGTGTCTGCAAGTACTGCCTGCCAAATCTTCAACATTAACACTAACATTTCCCTAAGCCAACTCAAATACCCTCCTTCATGAGGGGGCGCCTCGCACGGTATGTTGTCATCTGCTGATCATTTTTAGAAACTAACTCAGATTCTCAGCTTTGCCTAACTGAAGCCTCCTCTCCTCTTCAAGTCAGCTTTGGACACTTACATGAAATTTTGGACAACAGAAGGTGCGGAGAGATGCGTTAGGCAGCTCAAAAGTACAGCTACTCCATTTTTTTGTGGTCCTCTCGGGGGACTACAGTGCCCCAAGACACCAAAAGAAGAGAACTGAAGATGCAGGAGATCATATACCTGGAAATTTGATGATACTCAGTCATAACCCTGCATCACTCAAGCACTGAGCCACAGTGACCGTCCCTCAAGCAGCCAAGAGCAGCCATCCCCACATCTGTTCCTTGCAGCACAGTCTCGGGCACAGCTGCTGTATGCAGGGTCAGAGCCAGGCACCTTGGCCATTTCTGTTTTGCTTCACCGACTCACTAATGAAGGAAGTCACATCACTTGGCTTCTCTACAAAAACATTCCTCAAGCAGTAAAAGGAGCAAGCAAAGCTTGAAGTCTGTGATAACCTTAAACAGCAACAAAAAGAAGACAGATAGCAGGAACAGCACTTATCAGGTCCCTCCATGCAGAAGAGGCGAAGAGCAGCCACTTGGGCATCTGCAGCTTAAGGGGCACTTTTCTGAGAGCTAGCGACATGCCGAGTTTCAGGTTCAACACCCAGAGAAGAAACAGCTTCAGTCCCAGTGTTATGGATTGTGTTTCTTCTACATAAATGAGCAAGTGAAGACAGGGAATGAAGCTGCTTGCAACTTGAACTGAAGTGTATCTGCTATTTGATAGGACCAGTCCTACCAAAATCCTTCCTTGTGAAATTAAAACCAAAAAAACCCAGCCCTTTCTCCAGCACAAGGTAGAAGAAAAACCTTCAGCTTAAAATCCATGTATTTACAGACACAGCATAAAATCTGGGTCTGGTAAAGAGCGCAGACAGCAACACACAGTTTCATAATCAGGGTAGACTACATAATCTAATGCAAAAAAAAAAAATAATGAGCTTCCTACTTAAGTTAGACCATAAAAGTCAAAAGGAGAGTAAATCAGCGTCCCATTACAATTCACGCCTACAAGAGCAAAGTGATGTGATTAAAGTTTTCTGAACACAAAACTACTGAAGTCTGTAGCCAAAGTAATTCTTTTCTCAGCCATTTTTATAGGCAAGTTAATAGATCTGCATGCACCACAGCCTGCCAAAATGCTACTGCTGAATAAACGTACACAAACTCTTAATCTACTCCATCATAACTAGCTACCTATGGACTTATTTTCATAACTACTAACCGAAGAGATAAATATACTGTTGCACCCATCACGCCCAACTCTAGGGCTACACAAGTCTATGAAACCAGTCTGCGTCCAAGTTACATGCAAGATTCAGCATTTTCACAACTGACAGCAGCATACTCTGCAGCGCTGCAAACAAGCATTTGTTGCCATCACAAGGACAGTGTATAAAAGACTCAATGCCAGAAGAAAAACACTATACACTTAACTCTGATGCAAGATTGCCACCTGGAGGATTTCAGAAGAGAAGCAAAAATTGGTTCAGTTCATCTTACTAAAACATATAGCGGATAATTATTTTTTGCATGAAGTAGATGCAAGTTTCCCCTCTTCCTTCCCAACACAATTATGAATTAGTTTTGTAATGCGAAAACCTAGCACAAAGTAAAACAGGTAAATACTCTTTGGGATTTCCGAAAAAGGTCTGCAAATCCAGCATATCCATACTTTCCTCTGTGTTCCAAATTACATCATGACCGCTCTACATAATTTAAAATTAACCATGAATTAGTGTCAACTCTAGAAATCTGGGTCACAGGTAAAAGGAATTTTGCTGATATTAACATTATTTTCACTTTTCATTACCCAGCGTTTTCATTTCAAGTTTAGTGTGTGTATTACTCGCAGAACCCACTTCAGGACTGATCGAGGCTGCACTATAAGAAATATTTTATGTCAGGATTTGGTCTATCAATATATCCTACATGGAAACCAATTAACAACTACCCATTAAAAACAAAACCCCTACTCCCTCCACTTTTGTAATATTGAAAAATACAGAAGAGTCCTTTATTGTACTAACAACTGACCAGACAAAAACACAAAATCTGATACAAACACAGAGTTCATACTCATACCAACTGTCTCGCTAGCACCTTACTGGGACAGTAATTGTCCATCTCACAAAGTTCTAGAGGAAAAAAAAGACAGAGAAGATGAATGGCTAGGAAGAATTTCTTTACTGAAAGAGTGGTTAGGCATTGGAACAGGCTGCCCAGAGAGGTGGTGGAGTCGTCTACCCTGGAGGCGTTCAAAAAAGGTGTAGACGTGGCACTCCAGGGTCTAGTTTAGGAGTCATGGTGGTGTTAGTTGATGGTTGGACTTGATGATCTTAGAGGTCTTTTCCAACCCAATGATTCTATGATTCTATGATTCTATGATTCTAAGCTTAGCTGAAATTTTATGAAAGCTTTTTCTTCCCTGTAGCTAGTCTGTCTCTTCTTTCCAGTTTGCTGACCATAACTTTCCATTTCCACAAGCCCCAGAAGACCGAAATACTTCGATCAAGGCAAACCCCAGACAAGTTCTGCACTTGACATCATGTAGCTCATGCTCCTAGATAGAAAACCATCATGAAGTTTTTAAGGATAAAATAGTATATACAAAACCTTTCAGTAGGCTTCTATAGGCACACCTGAAAAATTGAGTATACCACAGCTTTACTAAAGGGTAAGCAACATTAAATTTGTCAAGGGACATTGCACAGTAAGAGTACACGTTCAGTGTTTATGGCAGTGCAAATGGGTCCCTGTAGTTAGCTGCTTATAATTTACTTGCAACAAAAAAAAATTGTATTAGCAGGAAGAAACTTTTCCTTGATATTCTAACATTTGAAACAGTCTACTTCTAAGTGTTGTGGAGCCTCCTACACTAGAAGGTTTAACAAACACTTGGTGGTGTGTTAAGGGCTACTAGTTCACAACTTTCATTTCTCCCTATGAGCAAAAGCAAGCACGTAACTTTCCACAAGTAACATTCTTCCGATCAGCCCTAACTTAGTATCTTGCAAACTCATGTACATTTGTAGATGGAGAGTCTTAAAGTATGTACGCTGTACAAGAGCCATGAGCTCTACGTGATCCTGACTCGGTGCTGAAGTTGGACTAACACCATCAACGCCCCTTGCAGCCTCCCATTACTATGACTATGTCTGTATAGTTGTCACCATCCTAAAACCTCCCAGCTTAGTCACTGAGTAAGTTAAAAGACCTTAATCCACAGCCGTTATTGTAAATCTCAAATAACAAATGCCTACCTAGCATTTAAAGAAAAGAATATGCATTTTTAATTATTACATATTTTTTTAATCAAAAGCTACCAAAACAAATAGAAATTCCAAGTAATCAACCATAAAACAGTAAACCTGTTTCAAGACAGTCACGCTGTTCAGTCTTGCACAGACACGCTGGCAATGTTCATTCACCTCAGATGCCGAAGGCAGGGTAAATCCTGTGGGGCAAGAACCCCACTTTGGTGGCCAGCCTACAATCACTCCGTAACCCTCCTACTGAGGGTTTCCACGACATGCATTTGAGGATGAAGTATCCTGTAGGTCTTATCTGGAGTTGATAAATGCCCCTAGCTCCACCAACTTGTCTTCTCCATCCCACAGCTCTGTCATCTCAGACTACGGAGGCTGCATTTCATTACGCCAACGTTCATTTTTTTATCTTGTTTTCCCTGGGGAAAACGGCGCACGCAGCAGCGCTGCCTGCCACTCGCCTCCCTCTGCCCACTTTCAGACAAGCCTGAGAGGAGGACAGAGGTCTCAAAACCACGAGGTTTCCATCAGTTTTGCAAAAACAGGCAGCTGGTTGGGGAAGACACGTGCTAAGCAAGAGCTAGCTAAAAGCTTCTGAAAAATAATTCTGATTTAAATTTTTACTAGAGATGTGACCCCAAACTCTGTAGCAAGCCAAGGGCAGCCCCAGCCTGGGGCATCGGGCACCTCTGTGGATCCAGGGACGGGCTGAGGCCAGACGGGATGTCAGCCTGCACGTGGGGGGCAGGATCAGGCCCCGCAAAGGGAACCAGGGTCAGACGCAGCCCCGGGATGGCTGGGCAGGGCCATTAGGGATGGGCTGAGGCCAGGTGGGACCCATGGCCGGGCAGGGCAGGGCTGCGGGGAGCTGGAGACCGGCCCCAAGGCGGCATCGCTGGGGCAGGGGCTGACGTCCCCGGGGGTCTGACATGGGGTCTGAGGCCACAGGCAGGGTGAGGGGAGCCCCAGGGAGAAGTTGGTCAGCGACAGCAAGGGCCAGCAGCGCCCGGCGAAGCAGGCAGCTCTCCTGCCACCGCACACACGGAGATCCCCGTCACTTCTAAAGGGCAGGTTTCCAGACTGCCTTATGGTTTGCGCCCAAGAAGCTTATCAGATGCTATTTTTTCTCAACTTACTACCAAGCATTTAGAGGCGATTTCTGGAACAAAAGAAGTTGAGCTTCCCCAGACACAATATGTTTCAGGATCACAAGCTCAGTATGCCTTGCAGCGCCCTTTTCTCATGCTGTATTTTCTCGGTTGTGCCTTCCAGCTTGCCACTGCACTGCTTTCTCAGGTGGGACTGTTTTCTCCCTTGAGTAGTGTCAGTTTGAAGCCCTAGACTTCCACTTTCACAGCTTCTTTTAACAAAAACCTGATGAGAGATCCGAACTATCAGTTTTTGCACCATGTTGAGCTTTCCTCCCCTCACTCTCTTCAGCTTCATACTTTGTTTTTCTCCTGTCAGCCTCATGAAAACAGTTTCTCCCAACAACTACCACAAGATGGAGGACTCCCACACAGACACAATGAAAGAGTGATTAGAGAATTCACTGCCTTCAAATGCAGCACACAACTGGTAACTTGCCTTTCTGCAAAAGCAGCTGCCATAACACCGATGCGGACTGGCAAAGGGCTCGGTGGAGCTCCGTCTTCCAGGATGCAATTACAGTATAATGGAGAGGGAGAAACGTAGCTCACTCTTAGACCCTGTAGTGCTGTACTTCATGCTGGGATGTGTTCAAATGTTATGACCGATGGGAGTCTATTAAGAACTTAGGTATGAAGAAGAAAAAAAAAGCAAGATGCCTTCATTCCAATTAGCAGAATGAGGAATTTTAATTCAAATGCTCCCCAAATTTGGCAAGAGAACACAGATGAACAAAAAAAAAACCCCAGTATTAATACCTAGGGACACCTACACTTTATGCTGCCAAACCATAGTCCCCCAGTTCTTGGACCAGTTTTAAAAGAATGACCAAAACCCTCAAAACCATCTTTGTAGAGCTCAAAGAACATGATCTTCCTCTGAAGACTCAAAAGAACAGAGAACAACCTCTTTTGGCTAGTTTGAGACATTCTGAACTGGCTATCAGTTATAAGGTGGATAGTTATCCTTCAAAACCAGACTCAGCTAGGAAAAGCACATGCCTCAAACACTTTCTGTGCAATTAACAGAGCTCCTTGGAGCTCAAATGTGCATGGCAACCCTTTTCCACTAGTATCTGACTTATCCAGGGTCAAATCAGTCAAGCTCAGAAACTCAATTTCAACACATGGCCTTCACAAGCTTCAAGAGAATAACATGGCCAGGGTTAAGTGTTAAGGCTGGACTCTTACCTGACTGTGACCACTTACAACAGAATTAAGAAATATAACTAACTGGACCAGTACAGGGCCTATCAAAGCTTTCACTTGCTTGTGCTTTGTGAGGACTTTCCTCACAGAAGATCAATAGAAAGATAAACAGTAAGCCCCCTTCTAGAGCATGAAGAGGATATTGCCTTGCTAGTGAAAGGACTTACCAGCTCATGACCCAGCAAGTGCAGGTACCTCACAGGAAGAGATGACTTCCCGCTCTCCGGGACAGACAGCATTAAAAGGAATTGTGGGATTGGGCTAACTTGCAATCATATCCTCCATTTCCATCAAGACCATGGCAATGAAGAGCATTGGTGTTATTATGCCAAGACAGATAGGTCATGCCCATCTCCAAAGGGCGTCTCATCAGGACTGGGATGGCCTAGCTCTCTCTGTGTATTTATATAAGCACGCTGTCTCCTCTTATATGCCCCAACTACCATCAGGGAAGATTTCATGGTCCTTATTACTGCATATGCAACTTCATAAACCTTACTCTAAATAAATCTTTGCCTCGCAGTTTGGACTTCTGGACGCTTTATCACAGACTCTCACAAGTGTAAGTATCTCTACTACCAACTTCTCACAAGGATATCAGAAGAATTAGCTAAGCATTTTCAAGACAGAACATACCTATATAACTGTCAGAGGAGTTTTGTGCTCAACACTTCCCAAAACACAAGCTGAAAAAAATCCCCAGTATTAATACCTAGGGACACCTACACTTTATGCTGCAAAACCATAGCCCCCCCAATTCTCGGACCAGTTTTAAAAGAATGGCCAAAACCCTCAAAAGCATCTTTGTAGAGCTCAAAGAACATGATCTTCCTCTGAAGACTCAAAGGAACAGCTGTGCCACGTCAGACCAAACGACTATCTCGTCCACTATCACAGAATCACAGAATGAGGTATCCTACCTCTGAACGGTAAAGTCCATTAATATACATGCCCACAAGTGAACACAAAACACAGGAGGAAAGCTTGTCACGATACTTCTCTCATATAATCTCCCAAAGTCTAGAGATCCATGGCTCAAGGATTTCCTGAGCCGGAAACAGTATCTTTTTTTTAATGGCCGTGGCACATTTTTATTCTATTTGCCCAATCATTTTTTAACTCACGTAAACTTTTAACATCCACAACTTAAGATTCACAATTTAATTACATGTTTTTTCTGAAAAAAATCAAAAACAAACAAAAAAACTCCTAATGCTTCTGAACCTCCTACTTGCTACCTTTAAAATAAGCTAGCTACTAGATTTCTTAGCGCTCCCTAGTTTTTGCATTATGTGATACTGAACAATTGCACATCCTTGCCATGTTATTCTACTGCATTTACAGACCTCTACTATGTCCCCACTCAATCATCTCTCTTCCAGTCTGAAGAGGCTGAGTCTATTCAGTCATTCTAACTGAGAAGCTCTTCAAGAAGCCCTCCTCTTGAGTACCCCATCTTCCTCTCTGTATCTCTTCTAGTTCTATTAGAGGTTTTCTAAAGGGGAAGAAGAGAGAGAAACACACCAGAACGGCACACAGTATTTAAGTTGCAGATAGTGCTGTGAATATGTAACAGCGTATGTATATGCTGTCATATTCTCTTCCTGATAACTTCTAACATTCCCCTCCCCACTCCGTGTTTTTGTATTGCGAATGAACATTGAGCTAAATGTTTTTACAGAGCTATCCATTAAGACCTAGGGATCTCCTTCCCAAGTTACACTCGCCAGTCCAGATGCTACCATCCCACATGTGGAAGAAAGGAACAATCCTAAGTCTCACTGCAACTCTCAATCTCATCTACTATCCTACTACCCAACTACTAAGAGCAACAGGTCCTTCTACAGTCTTTACTACCCCAAATAGTTTAGTGTTCCCAGGAAACCTCATTAACTCACCATTCACCTCTTTGCCAGATCATCAGCCCAGAATCTATGGAACTTCACCGGCACCTCCTTCAGGAGACTTATTATTTGTTTCTAGTCTATGTTTCTTACCATTTGAGTAGTTACTCTGCTCTGTAAGGACTTTCCCTTATCCATGACAGCTCAGATTCTTTAAAAGCTTCTGGTGAAGGATCTTGCTGACCTCCCTTTGCAAATCCAACGATCTGCTTTGTCCACTTACTGACTTTTTTAGAAAGCTCCAAAATATCTGCAAGGCATGCCACTTTGCCAAAAAACATTCTTCCCCCATACTTACCTGTACAGCCACCTATTTTGTCCTTCACTGCTTCTACCCTTTTGCCCAACAGACTCACCAGCCTGCATCTCCCCAAACCGTCGTGCAGTAGCAAAGCAAAATCTCTCGCTCGTATCCAAGCACAAGCCCACACTTTCTCAGCACACAGTTGTTAAAACTGTCAAAACAATGGAAAGAAACAGACTCACACACCTGCACTGGGAAACACTGGCTATACCAAACTTCTCTGTGAAAGGCATCAGTGTTGAGGCTGTGCCTTCCTACACTAGGCACGTTGATAGCTGAATGTAAATACTGCCTGGGAAAACTTAACTGTGATCTCACACCTTCTTCCAACCCTGACAGAACAAAAGAAGGGATTTCCCATGTTTTACAGTGAGGCTGCTGGGTTTATTAGCAAGGACTTGACATGATCTAGACAGGCCACTTAGTATAGAGAAGTGCAGGACTCTCTTCCTCCTTCAGCAAACAAATGCAAGATTCTGAATCCTTAACACGCAGCTTGGCAAAATAAAAGATGTACCAAAATAAAAGATGTACCAAAGAGAAGTCAGTAACAGTATCTCAGTGCTTTCCATTCCCTTTTGCTTCTTTATGATCAAGATGAAAATAAACTATGAATAAAGGCATCTATAACTATTTGACATATATTAGCACACAAATAGAAGCCCTCATGAACCTTGGAAGGGTTTGGGGAATATCAGAGCCAGGAGCTCTGAACTCTGTAGACAGCAAGAGCCCCATTCAACTCCCAGCTCTGCAACAGAGAACCTGACAGCTCCCACACCTTGCAAAACCTAGACAATGGTCTCCGAGTCACCCAGCCCTACTGACCGAGAGCCAGGGTCTCAAAAACAGTAGCCCAGGCACCTCTGACACTGCAAACGCTCCACACAGTAGGGCTGCCCATGAACACCAGGCTGTCTGAGGAGCCTCAGCCCAAGGCATTTCATACACAGGGGATCCCTCAGAGCCACAGACCTAAAGAGGCTACAAAGATGTCAGGAAAAGGTGTTAAAAATGGGTAACTTTGATGGAAACCTGCTTACGTAACCAGAAAAGTCACCAAGAGCTAAAGCTTACCCAAAAATGTTACTTTCAGCAAGTCCATGTTTTCTAACTTAAAAGAAATGTACACTCCGCTGGAAATTCTCCAGCAAGCACAACACTCAGATACAAATTCTTCTTGCTTACACAGGAAAGGACTTTTTTCCCCATTCCCAAGGACTTAAATCAGTGTCATACAAGCATAATAGACAAGCATACATCGTGAAGGCACTGTTATCGCAGCACAAATACATCTTTTCAGATTAGCTTGTATCACTCAGTTTAAGTCAAGCAAAAAAATTATTCATAACAGAAGCATCTGTTTTGGAACACAAATAATTATACCAGCATAATCCACCCATATCCAAATTTCCTTAAAATATTTACTGCATGAAATAAGGCCCCCGCTCATCCTTGCAGTAACTTAGCAAATCTACAAACAGCATTGTTTTGAAAGTCCTGTTCTACTGTTTCCACAAACAACATTTCAGCAAAATACACACATACCACACACGGAGACTTGCTAGAAGATCACAATATGAACACACAGTGAAGCCCCTGTGACCATACCTTGTGCCAGGCAGATAAAGCCACCAGCAGCATGCTAGAATGTGTTCCAATTACACTTTCACTTTTACGCACCCACCTATCCTCACGCTGCTTATCTGTCTTCATGGGCGCTGGAATTATTTTTTCAGAGTAACATATGACAGGTAACTAACTAGCTATACAAGATCAAAGAATTAATGCACTATCCATCAAAAAAGATTAGCCAACAGCAGCATCTCAGGACTTGCACAAAAGGGAAAGGGCCCCTTAAAGGAACTTAGGAAAGTAGTGTGCAATTCATCCAGAAGAAAAAGCCTCAGTACAGTGCAGTCCTCTCTTTTCCTTTTGATATTTTTTTCGTAGGATAAAGGCATCCCAAAATGTGCTCTAGCTTGCATGCCATCTGTCCCACATAATTTTGGGTGGGAGAGAAAAAGCAGCACAAGCCTTTAAAAATGTAGTCTCCACATCACTACAAGAAAAAGTGAATGATACAAGAGCTGCTCATAAGCTATAAAAAAAAAGGTAATGCCAGCACCCCGAGCTGTAAGACAGGAATGGCATCAGACAAATCCTAGCCTACAGTAAACTCCCGAACTCCAACATACAGCTCTGCCCTCTCCACCACACCCCCTCTTTCTTCCCCACAGCTATACGATCCATCGGTCCCCCTTGTTTCACTGCTAAGCTCCTTCCCATGCTTCTTGCTTATGTTTCTTTCTCCTTATACACATTCCCAACAGCCGTTTTCTTCCTCTCCCCCTCCAAACGCTGTGTCCTCCCCACACCTGTTTCCCTTCTCCCCCCTTCCAAACACCCTGTCCTCTTCACTTGGCCCTTTTCCAGGCACACAGGCCTGGAAAATTCACACAAACACCCCAACCCATCTATTTACAGGAGACTCTTGACCCTTCACTTCCAGCCTCTTTCTCCTCCATCACACTGCCTCTGTGCCTCCACATACTCCCTCTACCTATCACCCAACTCTCCTGTCCTCTACCTCGCTTCATTTCATATACCTCCCCATTCCCCACACACCGAGTCCTTCCACACAGAGCCCCAAACCTTCTCTCATGCGCCCACCCCACGCCACGCAGAGCTCCAGTCCCTCATGCACTTACTCCCGTCACACACACAGCATCTCTCCCATCTCGCACAGCTTTCTCCCCATTCACCCCAGCCTCCCCCCCACCCCCGTTCTGTCTCACCTTGCACAGCACGCTGTCCTCCCTCCCCACGCTGTCTCCCACTCAGTGCAGCACCAGCTCCCACACGCACCATCCCTATCCCTCCTTTGCACAACACTCTTTTCCACTCGTTCTGCCCGCCACACCCCTTTGCACAGCACCACGTCCCCCATGCACCGACCCTGTCCCCCCCTTGGCACAGCGCCCTTCTCCCTGTACCTTGTCCTTACCCCCACTACCCACTCCCCCACGCACCATCCCCATAACCCCACCCTCTGGCGCAGCACCCTCACCCCCGTGCCCCACACTGCCCACAGCACCCTCACCCCCGTGCCCTGCCCCTGGCCCC
>WAAD01008211.1:305361-352176 GCA_013389945.1 Fregata magnificens
CCGGGCAGCGGCGGGAAGGCGCCGGCGGCTCTCGGTGCAGCGCTGAGCTGCTGAGGCCTCGCTGAGGTGGAGGGAACGCGCCCTGCGTGTCAGCTCTTGGGGAAACCAGGGATGGCTCTGGAGGTGCTTCCTGAGGAGCAGCTGCGGGCCCCGCTCTCAAAAGGGGCATTATATTTGCATTCCTCCATTTTAAAGTATTCTGCTAGCAGTGGACGTCTACCAGCAGCAGGCAACACACGGGTATTTGCAGTTCTGCAAAACTGGGCCCGTGGTGTTTCAGATTAAGCGATGGGTCTTCTACTTCAGGCAGAACAGGATTCCTAAAAATTCCCCAGGGTTCATTCATTTCACCATAGACTTACTACTTCGCCTTACCTAAGTTGTTAACAGATGGATGCCGTGGTTTCTGTACGATAAAACAAGGGTGATAACGCTTCCTTTCTGCCAATCTTTATCCTTCCTCCCTATTTGGGTGGTTTGATTTGCGAGGAAAAGAGTATTGCTAACAAAATTTGTGCTGCAGCTGATGAGTGGTACATTTTTTTGACACCCCATAAAGCCTGTAATAATTAAAAGTTGTGTAAAAATATGTAGCGTGCAGTGAAAAATGTGAGCCTCATCTTCCGTATGCCAATTCCTGTGTTCCCTGAAAATAAAATTGGGGCTACAACACTCGTATTTGCATTTCAAAAATATAATATTTGTTATGCTTCAAAAATTAGTTCATCAAACAAATCTAATCAATCATTCTGTAAAAGAGAGAAAAAAAAGTTTTGTGCAGCATAATGAATCCATTTCAGCAAAGCACTTCGCGCTCCGCATAACAAAGCTGCCATAATATTAAAGTCTAGTGCTTTGTAACTCTTTCGGTTATTAGTTCCTGAATCAAAGAACTCCATTTTCATCCAAGAAAGTTTTTGCTCACTTTAGCACTCAACCCGCATGTAGTAAATTAGCATGGTGTGCCACAGGTGGGAAGGAAATCGAGCAGAACAGGTACTCTAGCTGGATGTTTGTATACACTTTCATCTGTCAGCTTTCAAAATACACAAGTTAATGCAGAAGCAGAAACTTTCACCTTCTTAGAAACTCTCTGCTGTCAGGATCTGTCTTCCACCAAATGACCCAGGTGCAGCCAAGTATCACATACAGATCTCTATTAACTGACCAGACAGATGGTACAAAATGACTTACTGTAGCACACTTAGGGGCACATTGGGGCACACACTAAAGCTATATTGTTCCATCCAAAAAGCTGAGAGTCTCATAGGTGTGAAATTATGTCATATACCTAAACTTTGCAGGTTCTGGGCTTTTGCAAAAGGAAAATAGCAATATTGTAGTGGAGATTGTGCCACTATACACATAGCTTATCTTCTTATTGTCCTTTTTATTCTGTTCTCAGAGATGTATTTATGAAAGTAAGAACTTTTGGTTTCTTCAGATTCCTTCTGCTTCTGGAGTTTGTTTCTTTCCTGAAGTTCCTGCTGCTGGCGAGGTAATGAGTGCCACAGCAGCCAAGGGTGATCTCACAAAATTATGCACTGTGTAGATAATGCCAGGGGAGAATGATATCCCTGATAGACAAGTTTTTTTAGCAATAATAGAAAGAGAAAAATCCATGAAATAAATAATTTTCCTCTCTCAGCAAAGTCCCTTGAATATAAGAATATTTTAATTAACAACTGTCAAGCCAGATCAGCTCATTTGTCGTATACTGTGCCTCTGACAGGGGACAGCATGAACACAAGAAATCCTTCAGCAAGCGGTTCTGAAATACCTTCCCATTAAAAAGTTTCCTCTTAACTCACTTAGGTAGAGACTAATGTAGTCCTGATCCATGAGGGCTTAAGTTTTACATCCCTTCCAAAATTATTGGTGTTTTGATTGTTTTAAGCATTATAAGCCTTTTCTGGAGTCCCAAACAAGTTTGGAGCTTTTCACTTTGAATGTGAGCAGCAGAGGGCCCTAGTGAGAGTACAATACACAGCTGCTGTGCAAAAAAGCTCATTTAATGTCGTACTGAAGAAGGAAGTGTGTTTTAATTTTTATCTTCTTATCAGGTGAGGTTAGTGCTGATGAAAGAAAATGGGTTCCCAGTCCTGAAGACTGAAGTCCTTTGCCTCCCACTCATGAAAGCTTTCTTATACAATACCCCTTAAATATTTCGGACATTTCTGTAGGATCGTTTTCTACCGGCCAAAATGTAAATAATTTTTTCACCTCTGTAAGATCTTTGTCTTTTCTGCTTGTAAGAGGGTTAACTAAAATCTTTCTGACCAATAACATTCAGCCTGCTGAATGAATAACCCATAACTCATTTCACTTAGGCTAACAAAATAATAACCTTTCAGTAAATTGTCTGAAGCCTGAGTCACAGTAAGAACCGATCGATTAAAAAAATTATCTTGACAAAACTCCGTTCCCTGCAATACTTTGCCCTTTTAATTAAGAGGAGGAAAGGAGCTGTTTGCCATTTCACCTACCCTCATATTTCATACCTCCTATTATTTTCACTCCTAAGGGTGACAAAAAGTGGTGATCAGGATGTCTGTTAGCCCAGACCGACCGATTTCCTTCCTGCTGTGTCTCCAGGAACCCCGAGTATAACCCACCCGTGGGTGTGCATGTTTGACATTCAGTTGTTGAGGTTTCAAAGAGGGGAACTGTTCTCATTTGCTTGCAAATTAGAATTTTTTTTTTTCTACTGCTCATACAACAGTAGGAAGAATGCAAATGGGCTGTACAAATCCAGACTGGAATGTGAGGGAACCCCACTCTGCTCCTGCAAATGCTGAACAGCACAGCAAGGAATATACTAGAGCAAGATGATGACACACTACCGCACTTCCACAAGAGATGGATCCTCTTCTATAAATATAATGAGTTTGAAGCAGGTGCTTAAGTGGCACATGACAGAAAACCCAGAGACTCTCTGGCTTTTTGGTCGTAGCTCAACCTTCTGGCTACTGAGCCTCCCAACACACCAGCCTGTGTGGGAAATATTTTCAGTTAGAGGCACAAAGTTTAATCCCTTGATTTGATCAGCTGCTGTGAGCATCCTCAGCTCTCTGGCATTTCAGACGGAATTGCTCCTCTTAAAATCAGGCCTAAGAGCATTGCCAAAGTGTCTCAAGAAGTTTGAATATGCACATACCTTGGGACAAAATGCAAGCAGAGGAAGCCTTCTTTGGTTTTGGACTGTCCAAAATAAAGCATAAACAATGCATTCAACATGCAAATTTGCACACGGATTCTCTGGAGATGAAGTCATAGGGATACTAGATAGAGGGGGGAACAAAGGATTTCGAAATGGATTAACCTTATAAGGTGACAGCAACTGGCTACTTCTTTTTTTGCCTGTGCCAGTCCAAATGCATTTGGCTACACTAGTGATGAACACAAGGGGGCACCCAAAGAAAATGAAATCATCGAGGAGCTGCCATGCTCCCACAGGTTAGACTTAGACTGATTTTCCCTCTGTTTTCCTTTTTTTTTTTTTTTTTGGTCTGCGTATTTCTAATTATTTCCTTCCATTGTTTTCATGGCGTTCATCAATAAATGGCAATTTAAAAAGCTCTGGGAAAAACATTCTGAGAAGAAAAGTTTTTGGCATCTGTCAAATCATGTAGTAAAATAGCTCAGCAAACACTTGAACTTATTTCTGTGCAGTCACATCCCTGCTGTTCAGAGACAGCACTTTCCAGCTGAGCCTTGATCCCTGAGTAAGTGGCAGAGATCCCATGGCTTTCCCAGTTACCCTCCCAGGATCTGTGCCTGGTACAATTCTTAGTACGTGAAGACAGCAGAAAGCACAAATACTGTAGCTTAGAAAATCCGCCAATAAATTAGCAGAGGGAAAGTCCAAGGAGATTGAGTACAAGGATCCAGAAGCTACCGCCAGTTGAGGAAGTCTCTCATCAGCAAATCGCTGGAAGCTGTGAGCAGTATTGCCCAGCTATTCTGTTCTTAACATCTCCACCTGCCAGCACACTACTGGAAGATACACGGCTGATCAGTGAGTGCTTTTAGGAAGGATGTAAGCAAGGTAAAAATAGATATGCCCTCCTAGTTTTTAGCAATCTGCAGCTTAAAGATTTTGTCAGCTGAAAGCTAATACATACGAGCAGACTTTTTATCTGTTTGTTCAATCGGGTTTTGATCTGTGTATGCTTTCAAGATCCACAACATCCGGTGGTTTGGGGTGTATCACAATTTAGTTGGGTAGCAAGTGAAAAAGTTTAAAAATGGCCTAAACATTTCAGTTGGTAATCCTGAGTTCTTGCGCTATAATGAGTGGTGAGTAGTTGCTCCCATCGCACCTCTTTCATGTCAGTCGGGATTTTTTACACCTGTTTTGCAGCGTCTCTCAATCAGGATCACTTCACAAGAGCAACTCTTCCTCCAGATAAGTAGTGCAATGCTAATCAGCCACAGTCTGAACACAATCTGTTCAGGGCAGTCATGTAAGAGGAGACTTTTTAATGAAGCATTGGTTATACTCTGCGCTGAATAACTAAAGGCCTCCATCACTTGGGGATGTAAACACAAGCAAATATTCCTTTGAAAATACAACTCTGCTTGTCTGGAGCTCTTGTATTCTGAGACTTGTTCGTTCAAATATTAATGAATTCATCACTCACCTTCAGAGAACCATTCCAGTCAGCTAACTGCCTACTTAAGCAACTGTCTGTGTACCTAGAAATTGAACTGAAATGAGGAAATGCCTGGTTTTAAGTGCCATTTTTGTGTGCACACTTGATGAGTGGATACTTTGGTGCAAATACAGTTTTTTATATAGACTGAAAATGAGGCTTTCACTGAATGTTAATATTCATGTGCAAGGCAAAAAAATCCAGGGACATTGCACTGGATGGATCTGCACATTCAAATGCAGAAGCAAACCATATATCTTTCTTACTGATAGTTCCCATTTTTTTTTTCCAAATTTGGAACTACAAGCCACAAACTCAGACCAGCGAGTGGGAAGCTGTAAAAGCACATCAGAAAGTAAATACGAGTCTCCTTTAGTTTTGAAGAATAAGTTTGGAAAAGCAGTTACACAATAGTGGATTAACTGCTTAGCATCAAGGTAAATTCAATGCAGTTAAAAAATAATTCTATAAACTATGTCTGTAAAGTGCCTAGGATAGTGTTGGCCATTTACAAATTATACCTAACAAGTCATAAATAGGATTAGGAGAAAAGATAGCCTCTTAATCAGGAGTTCACTAGCTACATTAGAGCAGGATATTAAAAATCCTGCTGTCACCAGGCAGTATTAATAGTCCAAACTCTCTTTATTGGCATTTCGTAGGCAGAAGTCTCCCATAATCAGAATGACTGTGCTACCATCAAAGAAGAATATGCCAGTCAAGTATTATTTAAGACCATGAAACGTCTGTGTGTCAACTTAGAGTCAAAAGTGTGTATTTACATATGATAATGTCACGACTCCTTTGGCCGTCAGGGGCCCCCTTCAGACTGAAACCTGGAGAGATAAGAGAGGACATTGCTGCAGCCACACACAAGCCTCTCCCTTTGCCAGTGCAGAAGAAAGGCTGGAAGCGGGGTGAGGAACACAGTGTCCTCCTTCACACAGCCCGTTAGCACCAGGAAAAGGTACGATGGAGCAAGGGGCTTGGATAAGTACAGGTTGGCCTGTGGGTGAGGCCAGTTCTCTCCTGTTTGGGTCATGAAAGACATCAAAGAATTATCCTTTCAATGAGCTGTGTGCCATTGCCTGCTTTCCTGTGGAGAGAGTCCCAGTACTTCAAATATGCCAAAGTTAACCCAGTGCTGAAGAAGCCATCAGTCAATAGTAGAAGTTGTTGTCCACTATCTAAAGCTATGAGCAGACTAAATAAAAACAACACTAGATTTTAGAGAAGCCACAGTCCTTTCCTGTCACTGAAGAATTTTCAAGAATTTGGCAGATTTCCTAGTTTGAATTAGTTGAATAAATTAGATGACTAACATTTTCCAGAGGGCAGCCATAAAAAATGCTTGGAGTAAATCGAACTATTTCATACCGATAACTTGAGTTAGCCTAAATTACAAAAAAAAGAAAATCACTTAAATCATTTAAATATTTTATTTAAATGTGAAATTATCAAAAGGGTAACATCTGCCACAATTTTCAAAATGAGACATTTATAATCAGTTTAGGTCTCAGTGCATCAATTTTTTTTTTAATTAAAAACAAAGTTTAAGAGAAAAATTTTAGTGCTGTGCAAGCCACATCTTTCCTTCCTCGCTCTCACCCAAAGGCAGGAAATCTCTCTTTATACCTCCAGAAGCAAAACAGGATCCCTCCCCAAAGCAGTAAATCTTGCCATTTCTTCACAAAAAAAAAGGCCACAGCAGTAGTGCAAAGGGGGCATGCTGTAACCATGGCCGTGACGATCTCTGCTTTACCCAGAAAGGGTTGGGATCATCTCTGTCTTCCGCGTTTTACAGTGCACCCTCTTAGATGGGAACTGGGAGCTGCAGCACTGGTGGTCTGACTGAGGGACAGGTCTGGAAATTAGTGCTACCCTGGGAGGAACAGTTGGTTCACATCTCTTAGCTCTCTGTTTCACGGTGCTGCAGATTCAGACTACAACCTGTCACCATTTTTTAGTTCTTATTCCCCATCTCCTGGGATAAACACATTTTTTTTTTCAGTAAATTAAAATTGGGAATCTGATATAACAATATGCCAGTAAGATCTGGAGCCTTTGGCTTGCCCTGCCATTGTCTGTGCTTCAATCAGTCAGCTCACACCAAGATTATAAAAAACCTGACCCAGGAGTTTACAGTCCGAAGCCCAAACTGAACAGAGCAGTCAGCAGATTAGGTATTCCACTGAACAATGAGGTCTTCAGTTCCTTTTTGAACCAGTTTTCATTACATGAATTATGTTTGTATCATATTGCTGAGAATTACACAAAAGCATTCTTTTTGAAATGAGTACAGTAGGCAACAATGTTGTCAATAATGCATGTTGTTAGTAAAGTGTATATATAAATAGCAGCATGAGAAGCATTTCAGAGAGCTCTAAGCATGTTCAATTCCACACCCATATGCATGTAGCATTTCGGAAAATGTTAAGCTTTACTACTATATGATTTCCTTTGGAAGGGAAAGCTAGAAGAGGATGTTCGTATAAATTTTTTGCCTATGATATTTTACATATACAGAGCCCCTACTGAAAGGGGCTTTATATATGACGCGAGTAGAAAGGATGTCCAAAAAAGAATAAAATTATAGTGTTGGCATTTCTAACAAATATCCTATCTTCCCTTCGTAGTCTATCCCACGCTAAACAGTAAGAGTAGAACTTTCTTCCTAATAAAGCTTTAGAGCTACTACCATGACTTCTCACCCATGCTACAGAAATACTATCCAGATGACCAAAGATTTTGTAATCAAACAAGCTGCAACAAATATCCAGCTGAAACAGCAATTTAGCTGGCTCAGAGCAAAAACAAACTATTTTTGTGGCATATAAAATTATGAAGAGCCTTTCCCAATATATACTGTGACTAATAATCATCAGCCCATACAACAATGTACAACAATGACATTTTAGCCACTCCCTCTGCAGTCACCTTTCATTTGCAACCATCATGTCTGCTAAAAACAGGATGAGAAATTGCAGTCAAAAAGTGAGATTTTATCAGCTTTCCCAGACAGAACCAGGTTGGGAAAAATGAGAAAGAGAAGACTTCCTTTCATAGTTTAAGGAATAAATGAGCAACTAATAAACATTCTAATTTAATAAGTGCACATATCCTGCTAACAAATTTTCTTTTGAATAACAGAGCTGAATGGTTCTTGTGGTGTTTTGGTTTTGTTTGGGTTTGGGGTTTTTTTTCCCCAAAGAGTAAATCCCACAATTAAATTATAGCAATAATGAAAAAAAAATTGAGCGATGTCCACATAGAGAGTTTGAGCTGGGAAATCACAAGGCAAGTGTTATTTTTCCAGTCCAGAAATATGCTGATTTAGGTTCCGTCCACACCATTTTTCACTCAGCTGTAATGCAACCAGCACTGGCCTGGATTGACAATTCTCTTGAAAAGCCTATGAACCTTCAACAGCATTGCTGAAATCCTGCGTTTCTGCTACAACATGCCTGGCAGTTGGGACAGAGCTGATGTAACTGGCTTCAGATATATATTCTCCATGTCGACAGAGCTCTTGCTTTCCATTAGTGACGGGGGGGATGCTGACATGCAGCATCCACAAGGTGAGTAAAAGAGCATGGCTGAGATACCATGGTCCAGCTTATCCAAGGACCCTTTCATGTTTTCATCAGCCCAATCCAATCCATCAAATCCCATGACTTGAAGGTGAGACCTTCTCAGCCAAATTCCTCTGCAGACAAGCTCATAGTGCACATACCCATGGTACCGCACTGTGGCCTCTTTCCTTCTGCATGACTGCCCTCCTGCACCATGATTCATGGGACGGCTACCTCTGCCCTACGAGGTCTCAGAGAGAAAGCAAGACTAGGGAGGTGCCACCTATCTCTGTGCAATTCCACTGAGTAGCTCATATATTATTTTCAGCCTGTCATTTGCCACAGGACCATGACCCATCAGAGCCTTCCACTGTCCACAACTCTGCCACTTAGGCCCTTCACTGTCACGTAATGCCACCTAGCCAACGTTTCCTCCAAGGTGCGAGAGGTTTTGCGTTATCTCTGTACTGAAAAGGTGCCCGAGAGACCCAAATGACAAAATCTAGCCAGCTCTGAAGGAGGTCTGGAAAGGCAGCGCAGCACTCGTCAGGATGTTCGCAGATATAGTACTCTCCAGCTGTGGAGTCTTCTGGGGCAAACTTCATCAGAACAGGAATCTTAATGTAAACAAATGACTACTTCTGGGTTCTTCCAGCTCAGCAGGCCAGAACAGGTAAATATCTACTATCTCAGCATTCCAGCAACTATTAGAAATACCCGCAGAGGTTTCAATCATGCTTAATAATTAAAAGTAGGGAAAGGAGTTTCAGGTATTGTGTTGATCAACAGGTGCTGAAGGAATATGACCTTCCTCAGAGGCAAAGTCTGGCATGACAGCCAATTTTTTCCATGACATATACTAGAAAGCACAGAAGGACAATCAGCAAGATGATTTCCTTGCTTCAAGATTCAATATTTTAACAAATGAGTCACTGATACATGCTTCAGATATTCCTATGCTAAAACTAGAGCATAAATCATATGTATAAAATCCACTGTTGGCCCATAAGCTGCCCATTATAGCTTTTTCCAAATACTGACCTAGAGAATGTCTGGTATGTTTGGACTGATGTAAGAAGTCTGGATTTTATATTCATGATCCCAACTTATCAGCAGATAAATGTCATGCAAGTGGACTTGTCTCAGTGCTGATTTCAAGAATTAAGGAAAGTTCAACAACAGAAAAAACTTTGCTGGTCCATTAGCTGAAGAAGCCAAATCTCATCAGAAGTATATGCTTCCATTGCTTTAGTAAAGGGAAAGCATGGTTTTGTCAAAGTGCGTCTGAGTACAAGATAAAGAGTTCATGACAGAAATTGTTAAACATGGAAGGAAAAACATTCATTAGTACATGCAAGAAGAAGTGTCGAAGAGAGCTGTTATGGGTGCTCTAATGACTAAGATAAGGGTCTCGGATTCAGGAAAACTGGATACCATTGCAGGCTCTGACACAGACTTTCTTTCTGACCTTGGGCTACCCACCAGATACTGCTGACTCCAAGTTATCTAGCTATAAAATGGAGGTATGGATACTTAAAGCCCCTTATTCTTTGTTTGTTTGGCTCTCCTAGATTGTTACGTAGAGACATAGACCAAGAGGGAGATTTCTTGGACCGTGAAGGAAGGGAAGGATGAGGTGGAAGAATCCACTCAAAGACAAACGTGACCTGATCCAAGAAACAAGTAAAGCACAGGTTTGGCAAGCTTGGGGGCCGAAGGAGAGGCTTCATCCACACGGATGGCATGGTGGTGAGCTGGTGGGACAAGGATCGCTGTTGAGCTGTCAGGAGCATTAGCAGTGTGGGGAGGAAAGACCTGCCTGGGAGAAGGGCACAGGTTTCACCAAGCAAAGCCATGGCTGGCAGAGTGGCACTGCGGCTGGCACGCTGGGAAGGAACAGAGGGCAGGGAGGGAAGGGGGAAGTTTTTAAGAGACCTCACATCAAGAAGATACTGATGAACAGAGAAGCCCACAGGTCTTTCAGCAAAGAGTCTGAAAATGACACTAGGGGGCATCTAAATATACAGCCAGGTCCTCAGGCCTGGCCCACACTCAAGAGATTTGTCAGACTAGCCTTTTCCATCGTGACTGCAAAAGAATCATGCTCATAGCAATGAGAGCTAAAGCCTCATACTGATACCGTTACATCAGCCAAGCAGCCTCTGCCGCTCTACGTCCCTTCCTGCAGGGAGCTGGAATCAGACCTACCGCTCAAAGCACTCTCTTGTGGATATAAGCTGTGTTTCTGCTAGGAGGGTTTAGCAAAACAGATATACTGGCAAAGCAGCTAAGGTTGTCAAAGCCAAAGCTGTCTCCTTTTACTTCAAATCAGAGCTACACCGATTTGCACCAGAGAAACAGCTGGCTCGGAAACCAAAATAGCTCATTAGTCAAGGGCATAGTCCGAGGCTTGAATCATCTTTAGCAAAGGAAAGGGGCTCAGTGTCAGTGAGTTTGACATGGGACACAGGAAAGGGTAACTGACCTTTACGGAGAATGTCAGCAGAGGGAACCAAGGCTTAATCCTCAAAAAGCCCTGAGGTATCACTCTTGTCAGTGCCAGGAAATTTGTGTCCCTCTGAAGAGGCAGGCACACTTACCAACAGAGCATGCAGGTCCAGATGCTATGTGTGCCTTGATTATTGCATAATATTATGAAATAGGATTTTTTAAAACCCTTAAAATGCCCTGCTCAAACAAATTAAGCTTCCTTTTTCAGAGGTCAGCCAAAAGACCAGCTCATTTCTTTGATGTAAATATTAACTAATGAGTATGTTGAATCTGCTCTCTGCCTGTATCACCTCTTTCCTGAAGAGAGTAAAATGGCATGTTATTGGACACAACTAATTTCCCTTTTGCCAAACGAGAATACCATCACATGAGCATGAATTGAGTGAGCTGAGGAATTTGCTAAGCATGGGATACGTCAGGAAGTAACTATAAGAAGCACAGTGCTAGCAGCTTTGCCTTGTAAGGATGAGAAGCTCTTGACATTCATGGATCTCCAAGTTTCCTATAAACCTACTGGATTCCTTGTAAAACATTTCTAATTGTCGTGGCAAAACCACTAAGCCTTTATGGGGATGCCTTTGCAACTTGCCATTTTGAGCTCCTTCTCCCTCTTTCCATTCCTTTTCCAGGTGAGAGCAAGCCAAGAATTACCGAGTTCTCTGTGATATACTGCTGTCGTCACTGTACAGTCTGCCACCGATGGGGGCTGGCTCCTGCGTTTTGCTCACCACTACAAATGCCATTGCATTGAGAATTATTGACGTTGTTACGGAGGGTGCTATAGTTGTGTGAGTATAAATAAACACAGTGCTAGTAAAAGACACTCAAGGATAAATAGCAAAGGTACTGCATTTTGTGAGACCAAAATAACTCTGTGCTGTGCACTGAAAGTACCTTCCGCTGCCTGTCGTGTACCTGCTGTTACCAGCCAGGGTCCTTGTCTTCCCCTGAAAGGCAAAAAGCATGTGTGACTTCAAAAGCCATGGGGCTCCTCTCTGTCTCTCCAAGACAGTGACTCTGAGAAGGTGGGACCTACTTGTAAGTATACTGTGAGTAACAGTTCTTGGTCTCCAAAATCTGCTGACTGTCTCAGAGCTATGAAGATCCCAGGCAAAATATGAGCACCTGTATGGACTCTTCTCTCTCTCTAGCCCTCCCTTGCAGCCATGGGGTCTCTTTAGCAGCTCGCAGGTCCCCTTTTGGGAGTTTCAGCCATGCCAGGTGCTGTGCTCTGTATTCCCAGAGGAGGTTTACAGATGGTGCAAATCATCTAAAACATACGAATGGGTGATCTTGTTGAGAAGCAGAAGCATGGCAGAAAGATTTGGAGTAAGCCAAGTGGCATATTTTGCTTGAATGTATCATACCAATTTGGGTGAGAAAGCCCATGGTGCTTGGGAAAGTGAGGGAAGAAAAGGATGCGACAAGTCCAAAATGCCCACATTTTGTTGCAGTGGGTGGCTTGAGTGAGAGCCAGGGGTCAGTTCTGCAAACTGGACCAATTAAATGCCAATTTGATCCTAGACTAATGGGTACTGGAAGACCCACACTCCTGGCGTGTGACTCCATAGATATTAATTCATCAGGGACAAGCTTGGCTTGGATGATACCTCAGATGAGAACGTGAAACCACAGAAAAGTATTCTGTCAAAATACAATATACAGACAAGTTTTTAATCTTCATTGGAAAGGTAGAACAATGTTTTGGGATTAATAATGGTGTCTGTAAATGTCCTCTTAACAGCTGAGTTATGTTCTGTTACACTACGAAGTTACTATTCCACTGCTTCCTTTTTTCTTTGCGTATTCTGTTTTAAATTAGAACATTATGGAGAAATCCAAAACTCAGAGCCATTTTGTCTGTTTGTTCTCACTTGATAACTCTTTTGCTCTCCTGGGTACAGTGATGTTTATTTTGAAAGGAATCTTTCAGTGATCTTTGCTTAAAAAAAAAAAAAAATCCAGAGACAATTCTTATCCTGCGGTGCTTATTGTATTACATGTAAGCCCATCTAAGCAGTAAATGACTCTTGATATTAAAGCTAGATTCCTGGGTTTTTACCTGACTTCCCTGCTTTGCTACCAACCTTCTGCTCACTGTTGTTGTACATCAGTTTTCCCTTCTTTGAAGACAATGTCTCCTCTCAAGTGGTATTCTAGTCACAGTCAGGTGTTTCTGACTATGGAGAAAAGGTCTAAAACTAAAAAAGAGTATAGTTCTACTCATGCCGAGTGGACAATAACACAGCAATCAAGCCCTGTTTGGAAATGAACACTTAGAGTTGCACAGAAACCTATTATTTTAATGCAGAGATGCTTTCAGACAGGTTTCTCACATTTCCATAGTCGCACAACTACTGCTGAAAGATTATACGTGGGACTGACATTTGGACTTTAATCAGCCAATAGTTCAGACTCAACATCAAGAAGGACTGTTCAAAGAGATGATATAAAATGTCTATTTAATTGCAAATAGGCACATGCAACTTTGCCTTGTGTAAAGTTACAACCTTATTGCAAAGTTAAGCTCAGTCCTTTTAGGGTTTTGCTCCCCAAGATTTTGTCATCCACAGAGAGGCTTCAGAAACTCTCTGAGCTTTGCTCCAGGACATTCATTGCTCCATCTAGTCAGTCAGCAGGGGACAGAGTGTCTCACTGGTAGAGATACACAGTCTGCTGCTACGGGCCTGGAAAATCTGCTCATGCTTCCAACCAGAAGTCTCCAGAGGATTAAGTAGCCTCCAAGGCAGCCCTTCTGAAGTAGTCTTGAAATAAAGAATGTTAACATGTCCAAAGCACTGATTAAACCTAAATTAAACCTGAAGTACTTATGGTAGCCTTTCTGTGGGTGTGAACCTGCTGAACCAGCAGCTGTGCAACATCTAAAGCAGCAGCCGTTCAGGGACAAGGTAAAAGCATAACAAGAAAACCAAGGTCTTCTTGGGGTATGTTTGCACTGTGCACTGGAGGTATGCACGGTGCAAGCTCCTAGGATAGGTACCAGGATCTGTGACGATACCGTAGCATAGGTGCCAGCCCACCCTAGCAACCTGAATATGTGTTCAGGGATCTAGAGAGCTTGTCTGCTGGTGACTAACCCCTGGCAAGACCTTCACTGCACTCTACTGCTATTGTAACCTCTGCTAGCTTGGTAAAGCAAGAACAGATCTGCTGTCAGCTGCCACAGTTGCTCACATTTGTGTTGACACAGTCTGAGAGAGGTCTCAGCCTATCCAGGACTCTTGGAGAAAGATCTGTTAGGGACTCCTGAAGTCTTTGGAGAGTATGACACCAACACCTTGAGGACTAGGAGGTTCAGGACAGGAAGTCCTGGAGTATCTACAGCACACCTAAAGGGTGACAGATTAGAGTGGAGCAGCAGAGAGCGCTGTTTAAACCCTGGTAATCCTCACAGCCAAAGGTTAGAGACCTTCCTGGCAGCTGCAGTCCCTGTGCCATCACTCACCCTCTCCTCTAGATTTCCATGTCTCATGGCCCATTTGGGGGCTGTGTGGCACTTAAGCCATGCTACATTCAGTGTTGCACAATTTAAGGCACATTTCCAGGGCATCTTCAGTTTATGTTCAGATGCCTACTAAGAATCATAGAAAAAATTAGATTGGAAAGGACTTCTGCAGTACTCATGCAATCTTCTGCTTAATCATCATCAGGTTTCTCAAGGCCTCATCTAGCTGGGTTTTAAGTGCCTCCAAGAGTAGAAATTGCACACACTTTCTGGGCAAATTGCTCTAGTGCCTGACAACCCTCACTATGAAGAATTTTCTTCCTTATGCTAGCTGGACTGCATCCCATCTGGTCCCATCTGGATTTGTGTATGTCCAGTTTATTTAAGTATCACCCTCTTCAACTGTGAGTAGTAACTCTCTCTTCCAAACTCTGCCATTAGACATGGGTGCCTGGGAGCAGACTCTGCCGGTAAAAACTGAGGCAAAGAAAATGCTGAGAACATCAGACTTTTGTGTGTTCTTCATCATTAGATCACCTGCCCTATTCAGCAGTAGACCTGCATTTTCTTGGTCTTCCTTTCGCGACCAATGTACCTGTAGAAGCCCTTCCCGTTGTTCTTCACATCCTCACCAGTATCAGCTCAAGCCAAGCTTTGGCCTTCTTAATCCCATCCCTGCATGCCTGTGTAGTTCTACACTGCTCTTTGATTGCCTGTCCCTGTTTCCCCCTATTACATACTTTTTTTTTATGTTTGAGTTCAGTCTGTAGTTCTCTGTACACTCAAGATGGCTTCATGCACTGCCTACTTAGCCTGCTGCATAACAGTATGGACCATTCTTGGGCTTTGAGGAGATGGTCCTTGAAGATCACCTAACCCTCCATGTCCCTTTACTCTTCACAGCAATATCCCAAGGGAAGTTGCTTGCTAGTTCCCTGAACAAGCCAAAGTCTGCTCTCCTGAATCCAGGGTCCCTGTTCTGCTACTCAGCTTTCTCTGTTTTCTCATGATCTTAAATTCTACCACCTCTTGGTCTCTCCAAGGCTGCCATTAACCATCACAACCCCAACCACTTCTTCCTTGTTTGTGAGCAGCAAATCAATCAGAGCATCTCCCTGCTCACCCTGTCCAGCACCTGTGTCAAGAAATTGTCCCTGACCCACTCCAGAAACCTGGATTACTTGTGCCCTACTGTGTTTCCTGCCCAGCAGATTTCAGGTCGGTCAGTATATCCTATAAAAGCCAGGGCTTGAAACAGTGACACTTCTTCTGCTTGTCTAGAGAAGGCTTCATCTATTTTGTCTTCTTGGCCAGGTGATCTGTAGCAGATGCCTACCACGATGTTACCTGTGTTGGCCTTCCCTCTGATCCTGGCCCATAAGCTCCTGACCAGCCCATCACACAGTCCATAGCAGAACTCCATGCATCTGAGCTGCTCCTCTCTGTGCATCTCACCTTCCTCCTTCTAAAAAGCACATATCCATCCATCACAGCACTTCAGCTGTTGAAGCTCTTATAGCTTCTAAGTACAAAGGAGCAATGGGTGGGTCAATCCCCTGCCTATCCAGGTCTGCAATACTGTGTCTCCCAATCCAATCAATATAGAGATCTGGGCACTGTCTTGGGATGACTTGCTATGAACACCTAAATTAGATGGTGCACCTTCATCTCCTCATTATTATGCTGAAAAATGCTAATAACAGCCTTGGGGCAAGTCTTTAATTCACAGTCCCCACACATCCCATTACAGTCAGAAACATGTCATACATACTCTTCCAGGTTCAGTAGAAAGAATAACTATCCTTTTCTAATGTTGTAAAGGCTGATGAACAATGGAAGCCCTCTCCCAAGGATCTATTTTCCACGGCAGGACTTCACAAAGTCAGGGACTTCCCTTCTTTCCCAGACGTGGTCATGGTTGATGTGCTTGTGTTGGCTTGATACAGGAGAAGGAAAAGCAAGGAGCCACATAGAGGAGGACCCTTTTGAGTTCAGATCTTGTTAGGACCAGCAGACTTGGGAATGCGTGTCCAGAAACTACTTGTTTGTGTTTGTTTCTACTGTATGTAAGGAAAGGAAAAAACGCTCTGTTTATTCTTCTGTAAATAAAAAAGATCACATGGAGAAATATACTACATTTATATTATCAGTGTCTCTTCCAAATAGAAAGGCTGTAACAGGTGACACTATACTTACAGTCTGTTCTTTGAACCTTTCAATGCTCTCTCTCACATGGAGGAAGAACTAGGGTAAGAACATCTTCACATTCTGCGAATTGCAGTTTGGTTTCTTTGCTGCAAGCTGTAAAAATCTCACTGCTAACATTTACAGTTTAGTCTGAGCCACAGGAGCTGTAACTGGTACATGGTGCTTCCAATGCAGTTTGTTTACAGGATTAAGGCCTTAGTCCCAGCCAGAGCAGGAACACATACCACCAACATTTGGAAGCCTCGCTTAAGGAAATCCAGACTGACAATGTCTCTTCCTACTGCAAATCACTGCCTGGTCCAATTTCCAGTTTGACTGCTGCTCTCTTTTCCCCAGCACACCTGCAGGTTAAAAGGCATCACAAGCAACACGCTGTCCCCAGGCAAGGAGCAAGTGAGGTGGTGGTGCCAGCTGTCTGTACAAAGGAGCTGCTATTGGTCCTCCTTGGGTGGAAGGATGGTTGGTTGGTAGGTGCAGCTTTGGCTTTGAGAGGGCAAGGGAGACGAGCCACAGAACAAACAGGAGCAATAAGAAGCACCTTCAGAGCTCTGTCAAGGATTCATGGAGTCTATCTGAGAGGGGAAAGAAGATGGACTAAAAAATACTCCCCCCTGCCCCAAGCAGAGAGGGGACACTGGCAGGATCAGGAAACATGATGGCATCTTTCACCACTGCAGCACCCAATGAGTCCCCACTTGGCTAGTAGTAACAAAAAGAGCCACATTCCTGAACACATATAAGAGTGTTACTCCCCATATCTCACTGGGGCTTAACACTACTAAAATGCCTGTATGTGTCCAAGGAAAAATGGAAAAAAACCTGTTATTTGCTGATTAAATGCTGCTTTTGGCCTGTCTCTCTTGCACAGAGAAATGAGCAGGCTCAGACTGCCTCGCTTTTCCCTGTATATCAGACACTGGCCCCTAACAGGACAAGAAGAACAGGACTGAACCAGAGGGATCAGAGACAAGGAACCTGCAAGACCTCCAGGTCCTGCCATGCCGGCTCACGGAGAACTTGCTGAGCCCTGTAGCCCTGCTACTGTGTGGTTGCTGCCTTCATGGTTACTGCTCCAAACCCACCTGCAACACGAGTAGAATGGGCTTGAGCTTACTTCGCTTCTTTCCATACCTCAAGACACCCAACTACACATTATGGTCACCCCACACCTAGATGGCTCCCCTTGCTACACTGCCACCTCTCTGCCAGCTGCAACGCCTGAAACCCCCAAGGGCAGAGTTTCCTTAATTAATCATCAGGCAGATTTTTTTTTCTCTGTCTCTTTTTCCATTTCTGAGTTGCGACGTTTCCTGCCAACTTTCTGCTTGGCGTGAATTTCTACAACAGAGCAATATAATTTCTGAAAATAGACACTTACACTGGAAAGCCTGACACACCCTATATGGAGCCTATGAGTGGCAGAACCATAATCAAAAGCCAGCCAAGACACTGGGCCATGCTAGCAGCATTCAATTAAGGCTCTGAGTAAAGCAGCCCTAAGAGAAGAAAGTAAATGGGAACTCTATAAACGCTGTTGCACAGAACACCCCAGGCTCTTTTCATCATTGAGAGGCATTTGAGTTTGTACTCTTTATGGTAACCCTAGCTCAGGCGAGTTATTCCAATATAGCTGGCACGTTCAGAATCCCTTTAAAAATAAAAATTCATGGAAATGGCCAACCTGCCATGATTTCCTGGTATGAAACTGCGTGCAAAGCCTATGGGGAAAAAAGCCGGTAGTCGTATGATACAAGTCTGAGCTCTGCCTGTCATTAACAAGGGTGGGTTTTTCAGGGTAAAATTCTCCTGGGCCAAATAACAGGAGACTGATAAATAAAGCTTGTCAACTGCCCTTTCTGACTCACTCTCTCCTGCTGGAAGGATGACTCACTGTCCTGTGTGAAAGGCTGCCAGGTCTTCCTTACATGCTTAAACAAGCATGGGTTGTCTGTGTTAGACATACATTACCTCAGAAGAAGCAGACACTTAACGCTGAGAAGGCAGCCCTGGAAAAGACTCTGCTGACTAAAGGATCTGAACTTCAAGGTATTTCTCAATCCATTCTGGAAAGTTCAAGGTTGTTGTTAGATTACCACAGAAAACTTAGTCCCAAAGCCATGGCTGAAGGCTTGGCTGATGATCACAGTGTTTTAAAACCAGGACTCACTAGGACCATCAGATTTTACCCAGGTAATTCCTGCAGAGTGAGCCAGACAGCACGTTCTAGGCGCAGATACAAGTAACTGAGACCATGCCTGGTCCGGAGCTGCCTTTTGTCCAAGGAAAACAACGTGCCAAAAGCAGTCACTTGTGCTCTTGCTCACTATTTTATGGTGAGAAGGTACCCCCAGGGGGCTGCTCCACTTAAGCAGACTGTGAGGAACCTGCCTTGAATCTGGAAAGGGGTAAACATAGCATGTTGAACATCATCTCTCAGTCTGAGTAGCTCATTGATTGCTTTTGAGCAACACCAGTAGCTGCTCAGTGCTTCCTCCTCTCTGCAGTGACACAGACCTTGCAGGTAAGTGACAGTGCACAAAAAGTTCGTTCGCATCCAGGAGCTCTGCTGCCTGCGTGAGTGCGTGCTCCACCCTTCAGTCTTCTCCTGTCATCCCGGGCCCACCACAGGCCAAGGGTGCAACTCTGTGAAATCTCTGCCCCAGGCACTGAAGGGACTGTTCACAAATCCCAGTTATTAGCAAATACCACAGACTACACTGCCCTGCAGGACTGATGTGACAAAGGACGCTTTTCCCTCATACTCTTTCCAAGGCCCCGTACAATGCCTGTTTGCTTTGACGTGACAAAGCAAGGCACTTTTGCAAGGACTAGCGTACTGGGATGTCAACCCACAGATCAGTGTCACAGCTAGAGAGACAAAGCTCTGCCATCCTTTAGGATATAAAGGACTCCTAATGCAGGAACAGAAAGGTTCTCCCAAGACCATGAGAAGGAAGCTCTGCTGTAGCCTCCCTCAGCTCCAGTTATTAGCCAACATCTTGCTGCATCATTTGGTAGGGAAACCATGCTGCTGCAGGGCAATGATACCACAACTGCCTCTTATGAGTTCGGCCAGGTATGCACCATCCAGGAGTCACCCATGCAGCTGGGAAAGACAGTTGCATATGCTTTGGCCCAGCCAAGCTCTCAGGAAACCTGCAGCTAATGCACTGTCTCAAGGTCTCGTCACCATTTTTCAGACCATATAAGCACTAACCCGCCTGCCCAAAATGAATGTATAACCTAGAAATGTTAATTTTGAATAAAGAGTGTACCATTCCACATCACGTATGTGAGGAATGTATAGCACTCTCACACGCAGTTCTAAATATTTCTTCTCCTTTGGGAGAGAATATGTGTTCTCCATCCCACAAAATTTCTAAGAGGTTATTTTTAAATATTTTTGCTCTGTACCAGAACAGATGTCTAATGAAAAGCTTGAGAGAGAAACTGCAGGCCATAACAGCTTCATCCAGTGGTAAAAGGACTCACCTGACACATGGAAAACAAGCCTATGCCACAATGCTACTTAGGCATTAATATAACATGTGCCAGTCTAAGTGAAGAGACTAAATAATAGCTGTGAATCTGCAGTTCAAGTGCCTGTCTCAATAAGGCAGTGCAGGGCCATCCCACATAAGTGATCTAGTCCCTGGACTATCGGTTACTCCAGAAGAAGTACATTTCTCATCATAATTGTGCTGCAAAATTTCATCCTTTTAAAAACTGAACCACACACTGCAAGGGAAAATTGTATTATTTTTATCCAGCATAGATATATGTTGCTGAAAAGCTTCCAAACCAGCACTAACATGTCAAATTTCTCCTCTTAACAATGTTGAAAATATTACCTCTCTGGTTTTCTTCCACTGTTTAATCATCCATTATTTTTCGTTGATTCTTATTGACTATGACAAAGTCAGGACTTCATCCTAAATTTTCCTCCTGATGGTAATGATTAGCATGTACAGATAGTCTTATAGGGAAAATGATACCGTTTCTTACCATGAATTCATTTTGTTTCAAGATACTGACATCCCAACTGCATAGTTCAAGTTTGAACATCTAAGATCTGCTTTCCCAATCATGTAAAAGAAATGATAAAAATAAATACATATATATATATCATTAAAAAGATAAAATGAAATGAAGACTTGGTAGGTATTTTAAATAACAGCATTTCTCTTTGCTATACTTATTTCACGATGAGTCATAAATTAGGCTACCTATATCTGAGAACAAAATGAGAGACGGTGGAAATAAAAAAAAGAAGTAAGCACAATATATTACAGATTCCAGAGTAACTCCCTTTAAAGCAAAATTTCAGCAACTTTTAGACTGTAATAAGTCATGTCTCCTGGCTGATTTGCTAACCCTTTAGAAAAAGAGGGTTGACATTAAAATCAAGAATCATATTCATCTGCAGGTGTCAAAGCACTTCCCAAAATAAGTCAGCAAAATAATCTTCTCAGAAATGGTGCAATGAAGGCATTAAGATCAAGGAAAAATAGTTAGTGACAGAATCAGGAATTACAGTCCAGGTCTCCAGTCACCCAGTCCAGACCCTTGTGTGCTAAACTACCCCCCCTCTGACAAATGAGTTAGGCTTCTTAAGCTGCCATTTCAAAGTGATTTACTTAGCAATGTGAAACCACACCACTCAACATGAGAAGATACCACTTCTGCTAGTTGCTCTGATTACAGTCATCTTCTGCCATTGCTCTTGAGAGCACAGTGCTCTGACTACTAAGCCTGTTTTGAGGGCTTCTCAGAGGTGGCAAACTGAGGTCATTTGTCAGGATGGAGAAACCACTCCTTATTCTTCCTTGTTCTTGTTCTTCCTCTTCCTCCTCCTCCTCCATCATCCCGTCGGGCATGCTCATTAAAGATTTTAACTCACTACAGTGAGCTCCAATGATGCCCACCCTGTTAGAAAACATTGTGTTAATCTGCTTGACACAATGAAGCAAAGGAAAACAGGAGAAAGGGGGACAAATTTGTAATGTTTCCTAGGTAAACCAGCAAGGAACCTTGCCTCCTTCCACAGAGAATATCTGCTCTCCCCTAGGGAAAAACAAATAACCATGCTTATACCCTCAGCGCCTTGCACACCACATCATGTTTCTGTCCGGAGTGTGCATGAATTGCAACATGAATTGCATACATCCAAGTGAAGCTCAGCACTCCCTGGAAAGGTTGGCCCTATTACATATGAATTATATGACTCTCTGCATAAGCTATAAAGCCAAGATGCTCAGGATGCACCCAGCTTCCAAAGCATGCACAAAACAATTACATGTGCATTTGTAGCAAATTTCACACTCTCAAGAAATACTGGACTCACTGGTTGTGTATTGTAGAGATGTCCAAAGATTTTGCATGTACAGTGCTGTAGCATTCATTAGATTGCCAGAACTCTGGAAGATCCAGACAAATGAAGGCAATGCAAGTTCTAATTTCCAGGCAGAAGAAGACGACTTATGAGGGAAAGCCTTACAGGGAGCCTTACATACAGTTCAACAGAGCAAAACTGATTTACAGTGGTCCTGTTTACATGGGTTATTACATTAAAAAGTACCGTAGTGATACTGCTGTTAACCATGGCTGGATGAGAAATGGAATTCCTCTTGTATGGTGTACCCAGGCTTGAAAGATTTTGATTTTATCATGACTCAGAAGAAAAGGTTCTATTTCTATTACAGTCGAAATTATATTTTAAAAACACAATGTAGTAACAAAATGGCTTTTTCGGAATAAAGTACATCAGCAATGTCTGATCAGAACACTATTGAAAACTAACAGTCAAGAAGAAATAAGAAATTGGAGTGAATCATGAGAGGGGAAAAAAATAAACATCTCATTTTGATTTTGAGAGGTTTTGATTAATTTCTGTTCAAATTTATGTTAAAGCATATTTCCTCTCCCCAGCAAACTTTGGAGTTTTAACAAAGCACTACGATGGACAGTAGCTGCTTTGCCATCAGTTAACCAAGAGTACTACCTCTGCAAGTCTCAGGCTCACTCACGCCTGTCTTGCCTACACTGCTGTTCCTCTCTAACTCCTGTGTAGACCAAATCCTCAGTCCAATGGCCCCTCTCCCCATGAGGAAGAGCTAGCTGTCTGACATCCTTCATCATAGCACTATCAAATCTATTTATGCAGAGAAATAGCCCCTTACTTGGTAGTGAACAATTCTGAGAAGTCTGGCAGTCCGTCACACCTGCAGGGTCGAGGGTCTCTGCCCCGACAGTAGTGTTTCTGGGAGAGGTATTGAGCACTGTCCTTCGGTAAGGGCAGCAGTGTGCTGAGCACTGGTGAGCGCTGGTGAACCATGCTGTTTATGGAAGGATGCTTGGCATGGACTTTTCTTGAAAGATAACAAATGCAGGTGTTACCTCAGTGTATTCAGACAGGGCAGGTTCCCTAAGGACTCACCAGTGTGTCAAATGTGTACCTCAGAAATGGCAATTGCACTGTATTTGCATCAGCAGTCCGGTCTCCTGCTTTCTGCAAGTCAACATTGCTCCTGTCTCTTAAGGCGGGATTGAACATGTTGGAGCAAAGAAGCCTGCCGATTTCTTCCCGTATCACTCGGAAGTGCTTCCGTCTGAACACAAGCCAAGCCACATAGCTGCAGAAGTTGTAGAAGCCCTAAATTGAAAACACAGATCCCCTTTTCACTGGGAAAAGGCCCAGAGTTCCACTGCATCCCAGAGTGGAGGTTGGCATGACTCCACTAAAATGCCAGCAACCATTTGGCATCAAACTTTACCATGCATCAGTGAATATTTGAAAGGATGGGGTTTTTAAAGGTATGCAGACAGATGAGGTAGAAACAGAGTTAGTTCAAATGGATTTCATCTTGCTCAACTCTGACCAATTTGGCTTAGTCTTGCTGCTAGAAACTAAGGAGATCACCACTTGAGATAATAACCTGAGATTAGCACCCAGTTTCCCTCAATGATCAATGGAAAGAGACTGATGGGATGAGTCATTCTGTGGGGGTTCCTATCACATGCATCTATCTCAAGAGTCAACAATTCACCCTCTGGCTGAGCTGCTCTTTTCTGCATTGACTGTCAAGGCAGCCGAAGGGCATGGTCTGACTGGACAGCTATTGTTTGGACAGCTGCAGGTAGACAAGATGATTCCCACCCCAAATGACGGCATTATGATCACAGAACATATTACTACCAAATATGAACTCATTGCATCTCACCTCCGTATGTCTGCTTGCTGATTAAAAAACCAAAATCTAGCTTTCCACTCCTATATGTGATCCCTAGCATAAGCTGAATCAACTCCCAACAAATCGAATCTCTACCAAGTCTGCTCTTGAAAAGATGGCATAGCTGGGACTGCTGTGTATCCTTGGAATTGAATCCACAGTTCCCCTCTTTCAAGGAAAGGCTTCCCCGTTTATGAAGTACAAAGTATAATTTGGGCCCAGCTGTTTCATATTAATTTGCTGAAGCCCTGCTACATAGTGAGTCTCATAAATGGCTGATGGACCTGTATGTTGCAGGCCAGAAGAGCTAGAAATGTTGCCAAGGGCAATGGAAATAAAAGAAGGATGTAAAATTTCTTACCTACAGAGATGAAACTATGAGGCCAATGATGAGAAGAAACCTATAGAACAGACTTCCCAGAGGGACCTCAGGCTGTGGTGGGAACTGCCTGGGGTCCAAGAGCCACAGGGGGACTGAAATTCCCCAGCTGAGGGCTCCAAGGGGAAAAGGCTTGGACTGAAGGGCAAAGAGATGGTATTTTACAGGGACATCTAGGCCCTAGAGGTAAAATTTTATTCTAGGTACTCTGCCCTACAAATAAACTACTGGGGGAACCAAAAAGGAAAGGAGCATTTGAATGTGCAAGGGAGGGACATGCTCTGGGCTGACACTCAGTCACACTCTCCATTTATCTTTGTGTCTTTCTTACCTCAAAGAAGCTCCGATCTTTCTGCAACGATGTTTTTCTCCTAAGGCAGTGAACAAGAGCACAAAATTAATAGCAGCAGTCGTCCTTTCAGTTCTCTGAACAGAGCATTGAATATGAGTCACGGGGCTATGCCAAGCTGGCATTTCACCAGGGCAATAAAGTTGTTGCTGGTAGATCCTCATTACTTGCATGCGGAGACCCACTCTCCAAGCTTCTGCATTGCCTCAGAAGGAGAAAATGCAAAATATTGTATGTCTCAGTTAATTAAATCTGACAAAGAACAAAGCTGGATGTGATGAGCAGGCAAGGCTCCCCTGCTATGCTATCTAGACTGAGCTCTCTGCATGGGCCTCTCAAAAGTGGTCAGTGCTGATCTAACCCAGTTCCCACTGAAGTCAATAAAAAAACTCTTCCTGACATCACTGGAAGAGCAACGAGCAGAGTTACCGAGGGCATAATGCCAGGCCAATGCTGAGACAATAAACTGGAAAACCAGGAAGGAGATGCCTGATGTATCTCCAAGAAGAAATGTAAAACATGACCAAGAATGACAAAGGGCCTTTGTTAAAGAAGCAGCAATTTGCCCAGTGGAAGCCTGAGAGATGCTCTCGCCACCCGCTTGAGCCTGGGGATTCTCACACAAAGCCAAATGACTGTGCATCATGGAAACGGCCATTAAAGCAGAGGGTGATGCACACATCCCAGCAGCCACTCAGTTCTCCTGGAGATGGCACAACTCACCCTCATGGAAATGAAAGCAAATTTTCCCTGCTAGCCTACAGATCCCCACAGATCTGGCTTGGTCCTGCCAGATGCACGGGAAAGCCTGTCTCCACATCAGCTCACCAACTCCTGACATGTCCCCTATCTTCCTGATAACATCAAGTGTTCCACACATCTAGGGTATCCCCAGCTGCCAACACCCCTGAAACATCCATGCAGAGCAGACCATGAAGATAACACCTTTCAGCCCTATAGCTCTATTTACCATCTTCTGGCTTTTATTGATTGATTTTTTGATTAAGAAGACCATGTATCTTCCTATGTGGCTCCCACCAGCCATAATCCTGCTGACACTTCACATAGTGTGCAAGGGAGAAGAAGCTTGACTCTGCAAGCATGGCATGGCTGATTGCCAAAGCAGAACTCCCAGAACAACTCTGATGCTTTTGATTCCTTATGAATTCTGGTAAAGCACAGTATTCTGTCTTCAGAATACCAGAGCGGAGAAACCTAAAGTGACCCCAGTTTCTTAAGCCTAAATGTGAAACCCAGCTTCACCTTTTAACATTATACAGCTCGTGCAGTGTCTTAGAACTAGTTCCTAGTTTAGCAGAGAAACCTACGTGGAGGCCAGCAACAGAAAATAACGCTAATAATTAGAGTCAAATAAGGCCAGGGGTCTCCACCCTTCTTTCTGCCAGTGCTTTCTTCCCTCAGGTGAGGTATTAAGCTAAAAGACCTGCTTGAAGTAAAGTTTCCTAAAATAAGTGTTGAACTAGGAGGCACCTCCCATGTCTAGGGCACAGTTGCTAATTACCTAGGAAAATATAGAAAGTGTCAGGAAAACATCAAAATTGCAACAAGCTTCAGGACGGGACTTGTAAGAAATGTGAAAGAGTGAGCAAAAAGCATCTAGTAATATAGTAATATTGATTTCTCAGAGCTGTGAGGGGGACGGGATGAGTTCACGCATAAAAGAGGACAGCACAGCCAAGGGCAGAGAGTACAGTAAGCGTGGGGTTTGGATGCAAGATCATAGTCACTTCAGACATCTACAAGAACTACTGTTGTGCATAGGGGCACATGGGGAAGAAATGCTTCCTGTGCCATTTAGCAGCTCCCTCCACAGCAGCCGTGACTCTGCCTATGGGTCAAGCCAGCTTCAAGGATCAGTAAGGGCTGGCTCGACTGTGTTTGCGCCATTGATACATGCAGCTTTGGGAACACTCTGTATTTTTCCCATTATGACAAATGCCCATAAGGAAACTGGCACCACAAAAAGGTTGCACAACCCCCATCAACTTAAAAGGAGAAAGCAAGACACACCTATTCCTTCCTCAGCGTTGGAGGCACAAAAGGACTAATGCTAACATACACAAATAACACGCCTGCAGGAACCCTCTCAAATTCCAGTCTGGCACAGTATCAAGATAGGATTTTAATGCTGCATTTTACAAATCATGTAAATTGTTAAGATGAAGATGTTCTCCATCTAAGCCTCCCTTTTTAAAATTTCAGAGAAAAGCTTTACATGAAGAATCAATAATTTTGTATGAACACAAAGATATTTGGCAGATCTGGAAGGGAAAGCAGTTTACCAACATAGTATAAGATTTCATTAAAATGTTGCTATGGTGAATTAAAGTGAAAAGCAAACGCTTCAACACCATCATGAACCCATAGCTGAGTTATAAGAAAATAGAGTAAAACTGGGGGTGGTATATTATCAATAGTTTCTCAGCTTTTTCATCTCAACATTTTTCAGGTTAAAAAAAACCTCATCAAAAGTAACCCTCACCACAGTTTCCATTTTGATGAAGGACCTTTCCCATCCAAAAACATGTGTGCTCAAAAAATTCCTAACCATCTTTTATAATTACAAGTGTTAATCAGTTCTGTCCCTTAGCTCTTGGGTTTGGCAGTGCATATAAATGGTCTGGGAGGATCCAGATAACATTTAAGGCTAAACTGAGTCAGCCTGGAAGAGATTATATTTATATAATTGCAGTATGGTATGGAAAGTGCCATATATTATAACACGCTCAGCATTAGCCTAACTCTGAAGTCAGCTGTAGTCAGCTACCGCCACCCTGCTATGAGTAACTTGGTGAGGTCTCTCTTCATACAGCACCTTACATCATGAAGGCTTTAAGACACAGCTCTTTCCTAGCCTTTGTGTTCTCACAGCCTGGACCCGACATCCCAACCCACTGCCAGCCTCTAACCCCCACTGTGATGGAAATATTAAAGAACACAGTTTCTTGTTTCAGCTCTCTGCTCTCACTCCCATGCTGCTGGTTTTTTGCCACTAGACCTCTTTCTTGCCTCAATCCTGCACATTCCCATCCACCAGACAATACGAGTGAGTGGAAGCAGCAGAGCTAACTAGCTGGGTATACGACAGGCTGTTTTATCCAGCTGCATCCAGTTCTTGGATTAAGTTACTTTGTGCAATAAGTTCCTCCAACTGAGTCTCATAAGTGCAGACATTAGGGCCACCCAACAGAAATAATTAAATGCTGTCATGACCCTCCCTGTCCAACCATCAAGAAGGTTAAGAGGATGCCTCTGCTCAGCAGGAATCTGGGAGCAGGGATTTGGCACAGAAGGCTGCTCCCAGGAGTGCCCAGTTGAAATGCCAATGTGCCAGGATGCACAGGGAATGCATTCTTAGTTCTGAGGGTCCAGCACCTTGTGGGATGGGACACACTAAAATGAAAGCCCTGTTGGGACAGCGATTTCAGCTCCCCTTTGACTCCATCATTTCACAGGTTACTTCTCCTCTTGATTAGAAGGAAACCCAGGTTCCCCCACCGCAGCCAGGAGCAAGGTTGCCTGGAGCTGTGTTGCAGGAAGGCAGGTGAATGTTTGCGACTCCTCTGTGGGACTGGCAGCAGTTTCACACCAACTGACTGAAAAAGTTTCAGGCAAACCGCTCTGAGAAGATCCCATGGGACTGGGGTGCTGGGTGTGGACTGCTAGCTCCTTTCTACTGCCAGGGAAAGGAAACATTGTGCAGGAACATACATGGCTGGGGAAAGAGTCCCTAACACTAGCACGGTGTGTGACCTCTTTGTCATTACGTTCTCCTTCCACTAACCACTTTCTGCGGTGCTTAGCTGCCAGGGTTAAAACCACAGGGTTAACCGGCCAGGGTTAAACCACACCACCTTCATCTGCTGTTAAAACTCCCCTTTTCTTGTCCTCATAATTCCCTTGGTTTCTCTGCCCTTTCAAACACCTTCCCATCCTCTCCTGCCTTCTTCAGTTTCTTTTTTAATTCCCACCACGGGCTTCTCTCTCCTTTCAGTTCATCGCTGGGACCATCACATCTAAAGAGCAGTTGGCCTCCACCACTCTGAAAAAGCCGTGCACCGTCTCCCCCGCTCAGAAGTAGGAGTCCTACACTTTCAATGCCCAAGCATAACCTCTTGTTGTCTCTACTCCCTTCACTTGCTGCCCTTCAGGAACACGGTCTCCTTCACTCACTAGACTAGTCTTATGCTATTTCAGACTTGGCATATGAGGAAATTTATGCAGGGATCAGTGGCAAACAGCAGGTACACAGCCATTTGCTTTCAAGATTTAGTTAAGTGGAAGTGGCAGGGGTAAGATCGAGGGCTGGCACTGATTTTTGCCCTGCTGACTTTGATGTTGAACCCATTAAAGTTTCCTGCTCTGTATATCTAGCAAGGCTTCCGTATACCAGGGCTAGAGCTTTCCGGTCTGGTATCCAGAGCTCTGCTGCAACCCATTATGGCCAAATCAGTTGGCAACAGCTCACCAGAAACACTTTTGGAGTCGGTTATGAGATGAGATAGAGCTGCAGGGAGATCAGGACACTTCTCTGTCTCATGGTCCCTTAGCCCTCTGTGACTCCCTGGCTCACAAGACATTTATTACCCTGGGCATTCGCTTGTGTCACTCAACAGAGGCCTTGGCCCTGGGCTGCTGTGGCCCTTGAGATAGCGAGAGTCCCCAGAAGGGATTGCCTTACTTTCCGCTAGGCATGTGGCGCTGCTGTGCCATGCCGCCTCGTCCGAGGATAAGGTTACAGTACACCTTGGCAAGGTGAATCCTGGCCACCGCTAACTTCGCCAACACATCGTCCATTTCTTTCTTCTCTAAAAATATCATAGTCCTGTTTAAAACAAAAAGGGAAAAAAGTTTTCAGGGAAGGTGCTCTGGACAGAAGGGATGCTAGAAAGAATTCCTGAGAAGTAAGCGCAGTTTTCAGGCACATAAACCAATGTGCTGCATGACACCACCATCAGGGGACACCTCTGCAGCAAGGCTGGGCTCAGACACTTCCAGCACAGCTTGGCAATGCCGGTGGGGCCACAAGGCCTGGGGCTTGGGCCCAGACAGTCTCTCTTGCCCTACACAACTTATAAGCTGCATGCCCACAGCCCGTCAGGTTGCCGTCTTTGATCCTGCATAGCTTATGAACCCTTTTTGCAGCCTGCATAAAAGCCCTGGAGGTGCATTTAGATATCTCCGGGCGCAGGCTCCATCACCAGGCGGCCTGGAGCAGTGGGTCTGGCTCATTTGGAGACAGCACTTACTCCTCTTCAAAAAGGCACATGAAGCGCTTTTGGGACTGCCTCTAAACAGGAACAGCTGACACCGCAAGCCTGTATTTTAAACCAATTCAGATCAAACACTAAGGAAATGCCAAACCAAAGAGCTTTCTATTTCCTCTGCTTCCCCTGTAATCCACCCAACTGTCTGCCGGTGCCTGGGAGCGCTGCCGGCCTAAAAGTTACGAGCCTCCTTTCGCACTCGGGAGAGTTGGTTTTATCTGTCCTATCCCTGATGGCCTCCAGCTCTAAAGCTTCCTACACAACCCACCTTTAATAAATTAGGACAATTACTCTGGGCTTCTCAAGGATAATGGCTAATAAAATTCAGCAGATATTCCTCAAAAGACATGAAAGGGTTGGAAGCAGAAACAGACAGAAACTAAAGGGGAAAGAAAATGCAGGACAGAAATAATAGCCCTTGTTCCATTCATGTCTCATCCACCACTGCTGAGTTTTTGTTCTTAGAGTCACATATTTCAAAGGTGAATACTCCAAGCTGTCTCCGGTGGGGGAACGCTTCATGCCCGCTGCTTTGGAAAACTGGTTGGTTGTTTTTGAAGTTAGTTACAAGATCTTCCTGAACCTAGAAGAAGCCAGGAAAGCCTCAGGCTTGGATTTACAAAGAATCAGCACAGCATCAACAAAAGACAAAGTCACAAGACAAAGATGTCCATATTCATTCTCTGATAGGAACCCCTTCCAATACTTTCTTTTCCAAAGAAAGTTTAATGCACAGAAGCAATGACTTCTGAAGCCAGGACGGTCTTAGACATTCTCTTGAGGCACTGTGGACACTGATACTTCTACATGGTCTAGGTTCAAGACAGTTGAGGAGCTACTCAGACCAAGAGATGAGTTAGGCATCTCTCATAGGCAGCTCAAATGGCAGGAACCCCAAAACACACCAACTAGGAGCAGGAATAACCAGCATTGTTTTCTGTGTTACTAGGTTATCACACAGGGTCTACAAGAAGAGCAGCTCAAGGACTGCAGAGCCGTTGGATGTGTCTCTCATATAGGAACATCAGGCTGATAAAGGACTAGGTGGGTCACCAAGCCCAGTCTCCAAATAATCTGTCTGTCAGGTTAACTGGGAGCAAAACATGAAATAGTCCCGGCACATCTTGCCTCCAGTCTGTCTCTACTTGTGGCACATAGCCAGTACTACATAGGAAAGCAAAAAAGCCTCTGAAACTAAATTACATCTTGGAAGAAGGGGGAGGGAGTTTTCTTCCTAAGCAGGCCACCAGCAACAGCCCTGAGCATGGGATTTATATGGGATAGATATAGGAAAACAAATGGCTACGCAATCTTCTTTTACATTCTCTCAAATACATCAGCATATCACAAAGCCAAGGTTTCTTATCACAAGTGTAATTTTATGTCATTATGATTCTATTATGTAGTTATAAAATCCCTTTCACAAGCTCACGGAGCTCCGCCTTCAGAAAAAAAGTAGTTTTCTTGCCTGCCCCCACTACTTCCTAGTGGAAGACCATTCCAGAACTTTACTCCACAGGAGGAAAAAGACAGTCCTTGCTACATTTGATTTGAAATATAGCACATACCAAGTTTGGAATTAGACCAGGTGGATAACAGAGGAAATAGGAGGTCTTGAACAGGGAAAGAAGATGCAATGTCAGAAAGCTTTTCACACCGTGATTAATATCTCCCTGCTCTTCCAAGTCAGCTAAGATGCTAGAAGAACTAAGGATGAACTTCAACATTAAATGGTTGCTGTTTGTCATTTTACTTTCCTTCTCTGTATTTATACTTCAGTAGATCAATATCCTGACTTCCTGCTTCTGCACGGTGTCTCTTTAAGCTTCTCTGATGTTACACTGCACATGGGTAATCCTGACAAGCAAGCCACTTCCCTTCAGGGGAGGTAATGAATCTAAATAAAACAGTATTGTAGAATATCCCTTTGGGAAGTGGAGAGTCAGTATGTGTTTCCCACCAAAAGGCAGGGGTCACTTTGGGAGCACTGCATGCCAGCACACAGGGAAAAGTCTCTCCTGGCAGGGTTTATCCAGTGCTTATAGCTGATACCTACTAACCAGAGCCCCCTTGATCCAGGAAACAGAACCCTATATTGCAATAGCTCCAAACTCCTCTTTGTTTCAGTCTGTTTCTGTATTTGCCACACCAGTAGATGATGTGAGCCATTTTGAGATGTCATGGCCCACGAAGTGGCCTCCTTGTCCTTTACCAGCCAAGACCGAGGGGTTCATTTTGTAAATTGCAGCCCAGAGCACCTCAACTGAATCTACGACCTTTGTGTATGAAACTACGCTGATGGTTTTCTTTATTTATGAATTATTCCTTGCACAATGAAAGAAACACCTGTCAATCTGTGAATGTAGAACAAATCAATTCCTTAAGGCCAGCAATCCTCCAACAGTCTTTTCTTCAATCCAGATAAATCAGCCCCTCTTTATATCAAGGCTTCATGAATTGTGAAGTAAGTTATCACTAGGTGTTTTAAGAAAATTGTCAATCAATTCTCAGAGACTATTACAGACTCCAGAAAATCATTGACATTTCTTACAATCATAGTTTGTAACTCTGTAATGCTTTCTCCCAAGGCATATAACCTTCTAACACAGCAGCTCCTAAACTATTCCCCTGGCATCCCCACTTCCACTCTGCCAGGTAGCAAGTGTGGTCACACACCCTTACTTGGGAATTGCTTTCCTAGCATATACTCCTCATGCTGTAACATGTTTCTAGCACCTAAGAGTCATCTGAACCTGCTTTGCAAAGTATTTAGAAATGAAGTCTTAAAGCAATGTGACCCACAGCACAATTTAACACCCAGCAGACTCGGCTGCGACTATTTGGTGCTCTGTATTGCAAGCAGAAATGACTGGATGCTAATGTTATTGCTGGAAAATGGCATTAAGGGATGGTAATTCAATCCAGGGCACTCACATAGATTTAACGTTGGTGGTAGTAGTAATGATTTATTCAAATTGCAGCATTACCTTGAGGACCCAAATTATTTGGTGACCCCATTGCAGCAGGACTGGATCTAGCCACCATCTTGAAAGGGAGACTGGTGACGCCATGCTACGTGAACAGCAGTGCACGCTGCTCAGGGCAAGGCCGGGGCAAAGCGGGGTTCAAACCCTCCCAGAAAATCTGTCTCTCTACATAGTCAGAGGAGCCTATGTCCTGGAGAACACAGAGGACAAGGGAACGGGAGACATAAATGGTAAGACCAAGGGGTTTTTCTCCTTCGTATTCCATATATAGACTGGGCCAGTATAGCAAGCAGTCCTTGCTCATACGCAGAATCCCACTGATTATGACACGAAAGACTGCCCTGTGATTCCAGATTTGCTGGGGCAAGCTCTGTGTACTTAGACCCCTAAAGTCTTGTACTCACGAAATCAAGGATCTGCATTTCTTTTCCAGGGCAATTTTTTCCAGGTAAAAAGATAGGTAGAAGAGCAGGGCCATGAGGAACTCATCTAGTTTCTCATTCCTAAATGGAAGGTAGAAAGGTCACTGTGAAGTCTGCAGGTTTGCAGATATAGACACCACCAGACCATTACGAAAAAGAACAAAGTCTCTGCTTAAGGGCCGGCATTATACCAAATATTAGCTATATGGTTGAGACCTATTCGTAGCAAGCACTCCACCCCACAGTAAGACTTTGAAGGCCTTTAGAGAATTACTAACAGAGTCCAATAAACACGCTAAAGAGTGGATTGAATTGGATATTACCAGACATACTTCCAAGAAGAATGCTTTCTGCACTGAACATGCTGGAAGAGCGGCATTCATATTCAAAGGAAAAGGGCGACGACTTGGACACCTCTCCCTTTCTGAAAGGACAGTATGGCTAAGGCTCAACAAAGTCTACAGATGCATTCCTAAGTCAAACACAATGCAGCCACTGTATGGCCCTGGTGATGTCAGGGAGATGCCTCTGAGATATAATGCTCTGCCTGCTGCTTGCTCGCTTTTAGCCTATAGAGAAGTAATGCTGATAAGGGACAGCAGCAAATAATGAGCCCTGTAGCTCTGACGGGAACAGCAGCAGCACAGGAAGGCAGCCTAGATTCCCAGTCATGTTAGCACTCCTGGTGCACACAGTGTTGCGAATGCGCTGGCTAACATGGAATTTAACTTAGAGTAAAATGGATAACAACCTTCGGATATTTAGGCCCAAGTTCTCGGCTTCCTTTAGGTAACAGAGTGGAAGGCTTTCAAACAGGTGATAGGATTATTTCTCTGCACATGTCGAGGACAACATGCATTTGGTATTGCTTCCCACTGAACCTCACAGATGAGAGATTTTAAACCTCTGATATTTCATATTCTACTTCTCATACACCCTAGTCCCTCCACTACCAGCTACACACACATAATTCTTGAAACAAACTCTAAATGACGTACCTCATAACTGCTGCAAATGACAGCATGTGATGTGACTCATTTGCTTCTTTCAAGAGCAAAGCAGCATCTGAAAACATACAGAGGAGAAAAACAATATTTCCTCAAAGAAATTGCTAGTGTTAGTAGAAATAGCTTTCTAACTTGTATGGGCGATGCCTTGCTGATACAAAATACCAGCAATTACTCACATTTGACATCATCCAACGTCACATATTCATGTTGTACCCACTTTGACAGCCTGTGCAATTTTTCTTCTGTGTCAGCCAGCCCTCTTTCAGGGAGCGTTGCACTGCAATCATCTTGGAAGATGCTAGTGGTTGACCAGTACATAACATTTAAGGACACGGTGTTAATTCCAGTCTGAGACTATTTAGATTATCTACCTGGTATGTTCTCTTTTCGTTGCACTGTTTCAAAGGGACAAGCAGTGAAATGTGTTTGGCAGGTATCCTGAACTAACTTTCAACTATTATAACCACCAAACAGGCTGGGGATGTTGAGAGAAATAGGACATTTCACCTCTAAGGTTGCGTCTGAAGTTGCTCTTTTAGTTGCTAATATAATAAATTGTGACTATATTATTTAGATCAAAGAGGTTTTAAGTAATGGATGAAAGTCAGCTATACCGTGTTGTGAACTTATAAAATTAATAATAATAATAATACTTTAATCTTTGAAGTGCCTTACACAGATGAATTAATTACCTCACAATACTCTTTAGGGTAGATGAGAATTATTACCTCATTCTGAGCGATCTGGAAACAGCAACGAAGATGCTGAATGACTTTACCAAAGTCATACCAGGCTAGTGCCTGAGCTAGCATTCAACACCAGGCATGTCTGGCTCTGTTTTTATGTTCAGACCACTCATCCACTCTGTTGAAATGACAGCTGGCTTCCAGTTTCACGTGTTTTGTTCAGACATGATCCTCAGACAATGGATGAAAATATTTCCACCCCAATGATCTTGTTTCTTTTTGAGCTAGGCTAGGTGAATTGAAATACCTCTTTAATGTCTTGACACGCACTTCCTGAAAGTGAATATTTTTTCCTTCCTTAAGGTTTTCCTCAGCTGCTGGATTGGAGCTGAAATACAGAGTATGAGCATGCAGTAGTATGAATCTAAATTACTAGCAGCAGCGCAAAGAGGTCAACATCCCATGATACAAAGGCATATCTATTTTGGCCTCTAACTGACACTAAGAAAACATCTGGGTTGTGGTGGGGTCCATGTGAGACATTGCTTTCAAGAACACAGAAGCAAAGAGTAAAGGGGCTTCCCCGGGTATTCCTGCTCTGTCTCCTGCCACCATATGCACTGCACCATGTAAACCCTTCAAGCAATCAGTGTCTCAAGTGGCTTTAGGAAGATTTTAAATGTAAACTGCTCAGTTCCAGAGCTTTTCTTTGCAATCGCTGAGGGCAGAGACAGGCAGAGGTCACTGGGGAGCTCACTCCTCTCCCCGGGCAGAGTCAGCAGTGTTCCCAAACCCAGCGGAGAAGCTGGCCGGAGCTGCTGAAACACAGACCGTGAAAGGCACCTGCAGTAGCCCTGTGGCCAGGGGAGAGGCAAGCAGCCTGGCTCCACTGTGACAAAGGCTTGGAAAATGCCCGGCAGGGCAGGGAGGCAGCAGCAGGGAACGTGTGACTGACCCACCACTGCCACACTCCACCGCGCTCCCTGCCCTGCACTTGAGAAGACAGCAGGGGGGATATAGTTTGGGTGTTGGGTTTTTTTGCCCCAATAGTTTAAATGATGAAGTCTTAATCCACAACTGTCACAGAAATTCAAAGCACAGTTATATGCACTTTGTCCCTTGCAGAGCTGTGGTCTCCCTAAAGGTTTGCAGTCCTCCAGTGCTCACCATTGCACAGGGTCATACATAACACCAGCAACAAGGGAACATCAGTCTGTGGACCTCCACCTATAGACACCTGGGGTGGCATTTGGCCCTCACGTCCAGCACTGCTGCTCCAGTGCATGGTGCACATATCTGACATGTGGCAGGACTCACCACACACTTTTAGCCGTCCCTCTGTAGTGGGTTCAGCTTGAGAGCAGTGGGGAGTACATGCATATTTCTGATTTTCTCCATTAACATGATGGGATAAATGCCACAGAGCAACAGTTAAGGAGCTCCAGTCTCAATCAAAAATAAAAAGTAATAAAAATTGTCCTGCGGTTGATGTTCAGGCAAAACAATATTAGAGTCTGACTTTACCTTACTTGGAACTGCTGTATCAAGGCCTAAACCTCCATAATTTGAAACTAAACATCATTCTTTTACCTTGCAAATTCAAGTGTGTTAGTATCATCTTTCCAATACCACACGCCTGGAGTTAGTTTTATCGTCTGCAAGAAAACAGCACATAGAGTACATGTCATAAATCTATGCTCAAGTTCTCAGCCTGACAAAGTACTTATAATGCAAGCACTGTGCATATGGGCCACTTTCTATCTTTCTTCACCCATGAAGAAGCACCTTCATGCTTTTTACCCAGATGTTGTTTGTGTGTGAGTTATTTGAACAGAAGTTCTCTGAGATTAAAGGTTGCCAGCATAAGAAAGAAAAATGTGTATCTGTCCTTTTTTATGTCTTTCAGGTTAGGAATAAATAATTGAAAGTTTGCTAAGGAACATCAATTCTTTGAGTGCCAGTGAATCAGTAAAGGCTGAGAAATCAAATGGAGCCATGCCTTAAACAACACATTGCTTTTATTTGCTTTTAAAATAATATTTATGTAATTGTAGAGACTAAGTATCAGAAGATGGGAAACCTTTGTTTAAAAATGGAATATGTTATGCACTTTCCTGATATTCTGAGAACTTAAACACTAGATAGACCCTTCAGGGGACACTGGACAAAGCTACTAATAACACCATTTTACAGTATCCATATATTTTTTTAAAATCCATTTTAAAAAAATCCCCTGGAAATAAATAAGATCTATTAGTCCTTTCTCAATTAACAAGAGAGACTTGCAAGCCCTTAACTATTATTTGCAGGTCACCTTTAAAGCAAAATGACTCTTATTGCTGAAATCCTTCTGCCAACAAATTTAAACTGAGTGAAACTTGAAGGCTTTCTGTGACTTTTTGCCAGGTACCAGCCAGCCAGCCAGCCACAAGGCTCTCACAAATTCTTGCTCAATCAATTTGGTAGTAGAGCGCAGGATACGGGACACCAGCATAATTTTATGTCAGCAGCCAGCAGTGCATGCGATGGTTAGACCACAGAGATGAATATTAGGACACCATGGCTCTAATCCTTTGACAAAAAGTGGTTATTTCAACTTGTCTGTTCTAGTCTTCGGTTCCAGCTTTCTAGTACTGGTTTACAACTCTCAGAAGAAAAAGGCCATGCAAATGCTATGCCTTTCTGTTACACACAAGGGATTATGAACCATGACAGAAAAATAGAAAAACAGAGAAGGTGGTAGTATGGCAGAGCAAGGCCTACCAACGCGTCACAGGAAGGAGAAAATACCACTCCTGTGTCTTCAAAATACATCTTGGCTGCTTCTCACTAATACAAATGGCTGAACGACTGTCCCCGGCCACCCTGCTCCCTGGCCGGGGCAGTGGGACAGGTCCCTGCCCTCCCACCCCACGGGGCCTCCGGTGGCCCCCGGGACCTGCTGCGGAGGCAAACACGAACAGCAGCAACAAGATGGAGCTGGGAAAGGTGAGGAGACTCACAGATAGCATGATGCTTGCCTGGGACACCGCCAGGAGCGCAGGGGATAAGGCAGGCACTGTTTGTGGCAGTATCCTGGTGACAGCCTGCTGTCCCCTAGGAACCGCAGATCCCAGCACACAAATCCCCCTCCAGCCTGCGCTGTGGACTGGGACTCATGGTCTGTGTGCTCTGCTCCTTCCCAGCTCTGCTAAACAGCTTCCCTGGGTAACATTTGAGTCCAAACAAGGAAATTAAATGTTTTCCATGCAATAACATCTCCGCAGCCACTCATTTGGGCTTACTGTGTTCTTTGGCGGTCGGGAGCGGCAGAGGTTTTCCTGGTTACCAGCCCAGGACTGGCAGTGGTGAAGGCAGCTGCACCCGTTCCCTCTGTTATGGGCACTGATGTCTGTACAGCACTCTGAATGTTAAACATACTTTAGCGTGGGACTTTACAAGATTTAAAAGCATATCTATCAGGTCACAAGTCCTCTGTGACGTGACCTAGTTCCCTATGCGAGCAATCAGTTCAAGATTTGCAAGTTGCCCCTGGAAATAATTCCCGTATGTTAAAGCAGGTCGCTTAAGGGCGTGATTTTGAGGGAGGGGGGTTGATCTTTGGGGTATTGTGAAGCATTGTTTTTGCAAGCAGAAAATCTCTCAGACTAGTCATTCACAGTGGAACAGTGTCGTGTATAACTGGTACTGCTTAGATCGCACCCAAAATTGGTACAAGTTATACTGACAATAGCACTTTTTGCCAATAGAAGGCAAGTCCCCATGAAGGCCAAGGTTTTGCGTTACAGCTAAGCCAGCCTAATAGCTAGTTGTTGATGGAAGAGGCATTCTTGCTCCCATCAAAGTTTTCCCATCATTTATCTTTGTGTTGATTCTTTATCTTGTCTGTCCCCACAGCAAGGCGGCTCCCTAAACTGTCAAAAATAGTAATCCAGCAAAAATAAATTAGAAGCTTTCTGTTGAGTTAGCATTTTGCATCAGTTCATGGCAGAGTCAGAGAAGGGCCAGCAGAGGTGCAGATAAAGATAAGGGGATGGGGAGGACCACACCTCTCAATAGATCAGGTCAGCTGTAAGGTGAAAACCAGCCACAATCCAGGAAAATTTTGCTAGTACAGCTGCACTAGGCCAGTATGTACTTTGAAGAGATGAAAATACCTGACCTAAGACTTTTAGACAGGTCAGTTCAGTAAGACAGAAGGAACATTTCCTATGCTTTCAGCTCTTAAAGATGGCATCATTCATTTTTGCAATAGTTTCTAACTAGGGAAAATACTCCTGAAAGCAGCACTGAGATGTTCACGACCACATGGAAGAACACACGGACAATACAATGTGGGGAAAGAAAATTTCCATAAAACAATCTGTCCCTAACTTCCCTGCCATTTCCATAGCCTTCCAAACACTGCATCTTTTCTCCTGTAGGTACTCTGTAAAGGTTTATCCATGCAAACATGATCTGTCCATGGATAGCTAAGTGAGAATCTCAAATCAGCCTGAAAATTCAGCTCTGGCTCTGTTCTCCACAGCCATCTCTTTTTTTTTTTTTTTTTTGACGATCATATTGTGTACGTTGTGTTTCCAGTTGCTATTGCAGGCTGCCAAGTACATATCCATGACTTGGCAGCCAAGTTACATATTTAAGAGGATGAGAGAAGCAGGTTTGGGAACAACCTCAAATCTCACCCATGGCAGCCAGGCAGCACTATAGAAACAGGCTCCCCATCAGGAGAAAGTGGGAGGTATGGAACTGATGGGTCATCGACTCATTTTTATAGAGTGGGGGTATCATCAGCCTCAGGAGACCATTGGCCCATCTTGGCTCCAGTAAAAGTCATGCCAAAAGAACTGGGGAAAGTAAAGGATGTGTTGCAGATAGTCAGGGCCACCTGCATTAGCAGTGTTCATGGTGCAGGAGGCAGGGGAGACACGCTTTTGGCTGTACTGGAGGTGGGAGCAAATTGGCACAAAAAGCCCAGATGAAAGATGAGGAGAAACTAAGAGTACAGGGAGAACAACTCTGAATGTAAAGACCGGGACTGAGAGCTAAAGACAGAGCTGGCTAGGCAGGCAGGGACGGCCTGGGAATCAGTGCAGCAGACAGGTTACTAGGGGAAAATGAAGAAAATCTGGAAGAGATTTCTGGAGAGTGGGACAGAATTGGCTCTGGCCAAGCACAGGGGCCAGGACGGACAACAGTGTTAGGAGGAACCCCGAGACTGACTGAGTTACCAGAGCAGGAGACTTGGGATGCTCAGATGCAGCACTGTACTACCCTTAACCAAGTGCTTGCTGGAGGAGATCAGTTCAGCCCAGGTGTCTCATGAGCTAAGGGTGCAGACGTGAGTACCAAACATCCCACCCGTGCTGATGGCCCAAATGGGTATCAGTCTGGAAAAAAAAACACTAAAAGCCTGGCATTGTGTAGCAAAGGAGATTAGTGTCTGTTGGATCCCTGATTCACCTGTTGCAAGAGTTGGAAGCTATAAAATGAGTAAGCCAGAAGATTACAAGAAGTGAAATTAAGGCATAATGGTTGAAGCAGTTGAAGGCTACATGGGAAACTGATTTCCATATGGGCTTCAGTCACAGAATGCCAGGCAAATCACTTCAACCCACATTTAACCCTAATGACCATTATTTGCATGCTCTTTTCTCTCTGAGCGAATGGCCTGGCTTCATGGAAATCTGAAATGCAGGACTAGGTGCCCACAGCTGTGACCGAAGCCAACGGGAACTCTCCTTTGAACAGTCCAAGAAGTGTATAATACTAATCTGTCTGAAAAAACAGTTCCTTGGCATTTCCAGTAGAAGACCCCATAATAGGCAGATGGCGTTTGGCTTTTGGTGTTTTATCACCTTCTCTTTGTGGGAATTATACACATCTCAGGGGTGAAAACTAAATGTTTAATGTTGTGAAGCACTCAAGATACAATGGTGATGAGATCCACAGGCAACATCCTAAGGGATATAATTCTTCTCCAGAGCTGGGGCTGGACAGCACACAGTAAATAAGGTGTACATTGAACTGGGAAATACTACTTTCTTAGAGTATACGCTGCCCATTGTGTGCACTGAGGCAGGTGCCCTACAGAAGAAGAAAAATGAAAAACTGTTACTGTGTAATCAAAAACTGGGTTATGATGCATAAGCACAAAGAAAGAAGAAATAGGCTTGCTCTGATGGTCATAATTCTGAACAAGTGACCTTGCAGCCTTAATAGGCTTCTTTTAAGGTTGTTTCTTGTGGTGTTTGTGTGTCCATGTGCGTCCCAGTAACTGAGAACACTCAACAGTATGCATATGTATCCATTCTTTAGGTATATCTAATGTTTAATTCGGGCATCACACCCAGAAAATAAACACATGCATAAACTCAACAAAAATATCACTGACTCACCATCCAGTCATTCACCTCTTTTCTGCCTCTTGTTTCTTCTTGCTGTGTCAAGTCTCTCTCTTCCGTACCCACCATACTAATTTCCTCCTCTTGTCCCAGGGGCAGTTAAATGTCAGCCCTGGTCTCTCCGGGAATATTAGACTCGGTGTGTGTGCACTACTGTTTGTATTAGACACACAAGTACAGAATTCAATTTCACAGTAGCTAATACTTAGTCCATGACTATGCCATTTACCTGCCAAGTACTTCTGACTGCTCATTAAAAACAGGATCATGCTATATGAATGGAATAAGTAATGTCCTTAGGCGTAATACTATGAACACTGGTGTGGTTTTTCACTTCAGATTTGTGCAGAATTGAAGCTCCTAATTCCTTGTTTTCAGCAATTTGCACTGTTTTCACATATTAGCACTGCTGCATTTCAGTCCCATTCCTTAGATCATCCAAAGCAAAGGGTAGTTAGATAGCTGCACTGTAACTTCTGGAGAGGTACCGTGTCCACCTCACGTCCTCATCTTCTTGGGACACCAGCACCAGCCTTGCCCCGCATTCAGAGCCCTGTGGCCTGGCTACCTGCCACATTCAGGGGCGACTACATCCATAGAGGCAAACCTGCTAAAGGTGTTTGATAGGCAAAGGCAGAATTAGCTACTGAGTCCAGACCGAAGGTCTAAGGGAAATCAGGAGGCAATGATTGCCTAGCACCACTTACGGAAACACAGGCTGCTTTTGGAAAGCCAGAAAAACCAGCTGCACATTCTTTTACTGAAATCCTCATGCAATTACTCCATCTGCATGGTTTTATCAGATGAGATTACTGAACATTAGCAGTTGTCAGCGATTTTCATGCAGCTAGGCATTTGCCTTGTGCTCCTAACAATCAACCTTTTGTTATTAACATGCCTCTAACAGAAAGGAAGAAGTATTTAAATGTACCTCATACTCAATAGGTATTTTCAAAAATATGATTTTGATTCTGTATCTGAGATGCTGAGACATCTATGGAGCTTCTTAACAAAAATGTCATAGCCTAGTTTCTAGTTCTTCTGTAGGATATAACTATCTCCCTGCTATAGAATTAGGGGAAAAAAAGTGAAAATTTAAGATAGGTGTACCACAGACAAGATCTTCTCTGTTCAATTCTGTGAGCTTTGAAAGTAATTATTGCAGAGAACTTTATATTTAGCTTTTAGTTTATTACTGAGACTTTTCAGCATAGAATTTTTAGTTTAGTTATCTTCCACCTGTAGTGCCAGGAATAGGACTAAGGACTTGCTAGCATCAGTTCTCTTTAACCAGACCGTGTTAGTACATTTGCAAACACGTTGTGAATGAGGTCTGCAGCAGGAAAATAAGGAGTCTGCCAAATGAGAAATAAACGTGCTTTTGAAAGAAATATGTTTACGTTTTTAGACACAGCCTGGCAAAAAGAAATGCTGCTTTCAGTGATGGCATGTGATTGCTAGACTGTCAGTTCAACCATGCAACAGCTCTTAGAGGGATTGATAGTTAGAAAATATTTCATGATGCTTGTCAGTGAATAGCAAGGCAACCAAGCCCCCTAAACCCATGGGGTTTTCTATTGAGACTTGCTGAAATACATAGCATTAGCACTTCTGGAAGTGTTTTTGTCTCCTTAATTCTATTCAAAACACATTTTTAACAGCAGTGGACTGAGTTTAACAGCAGTGACGTTTTGAACTGCTCCCACAGACAGGGTACAGGTGCTGCTAACTGTTACCTAAGCACAAGCAAGAATGACCTCACGCTTCTTGGTCCAGGATGCAACAGTGATCCGTCAACTTGTGTACAGGCCAACACACAAATACCAATTCCTGAATGGTGGGAGAGAGTATCTTCAGCAATGGAAAAGGAACAAAAATTTCCCATGTTGCTCTCGATTTTCCTTAAAAGAAAGACTACCAAAAATGTGTTGGCTCTTAGAGGGAAATTTATCCCCTCTCTAAAATATCTGGCTGGTGCTGTTATTGGGATGACAAGAGGAACCAGCTTGTCTTACATCTCCACCCTACTGATGCAGGAGAGAGTAAAGGCAAATGGGTCATGCAAGGGTGGATCAGGGGGTTTTAATACTGCTGTTTCATATGTGGAAGTGAAATATGTTGTTGCATCTGGAAATGCTGGCCTGCCCAACTATATAATCACCACGCTGCTGCAAGCAAAATCTACTCTAAAGGCAGGTCTATACTATAGTCTTCTGCCTGCATAAATATGAGGGTGAGAGCGGCAGAGAGATGTGATACCTGACCCACATAGGTGTGCTAAAGAAGTTTTACTAGCATAACTTGTTTCGCCGTGGGGTAGGGAGGGGCGATAACTTTCCTGTGATGAACAACTACAGACATAATTTTGCTGCTGTAAGAGCATCCACATGCTTTGCTGGTTTAATATCACAGGATTCCCATGGGCCAAGGTACACTGTCCCTCACATAGGCAGAGATTACACCACTGTGTGCTTTCTAAAGGAACACAGTAAGGGAAACTCATGCCAGGCACAGGGCAGAGGAGAGACGTGGAACACCTTTTAAATAAATAGAGCCTGAAATGCTATTACATTGCAACTCACTGACAAGACTGAAAAAAGGAACTTTAAAATTAAGTATACATGCTGGGTATAAATGCATGCTTTTTAACGTGATGCCTTGCATTTAACATAAGTGCCATGACTGGAAATGTGAATTCCCTGAACATTTTTTCCCGTTCTTCCTGTTCCTTGTATGTATCTGTGGGAGTGGCTCACAATGGGGAAGACAAAATTTATAGTGCAGTCCTGAGATGCCACATCTCCTTCAGAGTTGTCTCCCTTGGCTGCGCCCCACAGTGCCCCAAACCTTCAAGGAGAACCTTTCAAATAAATGACAGGCAGCTCCCAAGAGAGAGGCTGCCCAGCCTGCAGGGCTCTACGCAGTGTCTCCGGAGAGATAAAAGGAAGGCTGCCAGGATATATTCATTCCTGTCTTTAAGATGGTATCACAAGGGGATGAGCAGGGCTGCAGCCTGTCTGCTAAGGCCTCTGTGCAGAACTTCAAACAGACGCTCTGGAGGCGGCAGGGCACAGGGCTGACTCACCCGGCCGGCTGGGTGGACGCAGCCTGCCTAAGCACGTCTCGGCTTTCCAGCTCCTGAGTGGGTTGCCCTCAGACAGCTCTCTTGTCCTCAGCTCCCTCCGAGGGCTCTCACATGGCACGTTATTTTAGTAATGCTATCGGCTTTGTCTTTTTTAGGCTCTCCCCTGCAAAGTGACGGTGGGGAGTTGCAGGGCGACCTGCATTGCACAGAGGAGTAATTGCTTTGCATTGCTACACACCTGGCTGTACCGTGAGTGAGGTGCTAAGGCGCTTAAGGGTTTTAATTTGGGCAATTAAATTCTCCAGTATTAATGCTACGGGTGTTCCTCCATATAAAATAATACCATCCATATAAACTCGATCAGCAAATATAAGGAGCCATCAAAAGCTAACACTGTAGTTACACAAGTGCTACGAAGTTATAACCACTTTATATCCTTCCTATGGGCTTGGTCTTTCACAGAGCCCTGTTTAAGAATAAGCAAAGTTCAGAAACCCAGGCCCATGATTACGAGAGAAGGAGGTGGCTTTCCCCGTGAGTCAGGACAGCACAAAGGAGGAGAGACGCCGAGTGTGGAAGAAATGAAACTGCAGATTTTAGACAAGATTACTTTCCTAGCTTTGCCAAATTCATCTGAAACATGCAACTACTCCCCAGAACTACATGTACACACCAAATACACCTATTTGCAAATGAGGAACAGCATCTTCCCCTCTGAAATTTACTTTATTTCTTTAAGAAACTGGGGGAAAATATGTAGAGCCACTGGAGTCAGTGGGAAGTTTCCACTAGCTTAAACAGGATCAGAGTTTCGCTCTACAGTAAGTACAATATACTGAAATCAATCTTATAAATTAAGTTAATGAATGCAAGGAATCCAGCTCTGAGCCCTTCAAGTTTTATGCCTCTTGCATTTTGGGGGGTTGTTCACATATTTGAAACGCTACTTTGTGCCTTAAGACTTCAAATCTTTTTCCAATCATGTAAGTCAGCAGAATTTTCTTGTCCTTTACGTGTCCCACACCATCTAGGTGTGTCCATACTAAAAAATATCCCCTTCCTAGGAAAAATAAATACAATTACTCCAGTGTTAATCTGTTCATGTCCTCAGCCCCAGGGGTATTTTAACCATCTGGATGGGTGCTTGACATCTGCGGTCTCTGTTACTCCCTGCCTGCCCCACTGCTGAAACAGGCACAGAGCAGCAGTGGCCGAGGTGAGGGAAAGGACAGATGACAGTGCAGGCGTGTGACAAACTATCTGCCGTGCACGTTTGGCTACATTAGCTCTGCAATACACTTAAATAGACGTTTGGGGAAAACAACAAAAAAATGTGTTTAATAACTGGGAAGCGACGCTGAGGAATGCACACCAAGGGCTGAAAAGTAAAGGAAACTATGTGGCAAGGGCAATTACCAGTCAGGTAATAGAAAAAATAGTTAACCTGCATTTACAACAAACATAGGTGCTACCTAATCTTATTGCCGTCCCATAGTAGTGGGATTTTGGTTAGGAAGACTGTATCTGACAAAGTGTTACGTTTGCAGCAACAACTTTTCACTTACAGATAAACTACTGCTATTCATAAACATATTTATCTATTATTTCCTTAGAAAAAAACAATTTAAAAGTCATGGTATCTTCTCATTCTCAGGGGTCCTTTATACATTACAGCCTGGAAATCAAGAGGCTGATTGCCAGGAAAATGCTGTGTACATAAACACCAAAAGCACCCAGCCTGATTACAGCCTTTCGAGATTTCACTGAAGCACTCAGCAGGTGCTGAAGTTGCTGTAATTGACTTCTCAGGTCTCACTGTGATGGCACTGCCATTTACCTATGAACCCTTCAATAAACTTGAAGTGGTTTTGAATCATTTGCGACAACAGCTGATCAAACAAGCTTTTTACAAGCCTTACATTCCCCAGTGGCAAATGTCACCCCTTTCTGTAGCCAGCGAAGAGAAACCTGCAGTCCAGTGCCCTGGCAAACCAGCCGAGAGAAGTAACATAGTAAACCAGAGTTTCAGATCTCTGCTGATTATTAAATACTAAACAAGTTTATTTTTATTTTTCTCAGCCCCCTTGTCAAAAAATATTTTTATACAATTTTTTTATATACACCATCTGCAAGCTTAAGGAATCGGGCTCCTAAAAGTTCTTTCCAGCAGAGAGAGCCAGCAGGGCAGCGCCTGCCTTATTTCCCAGCACACCAACTCTCCCACTTACTAACAAGCAACCAAACAAAAACACAGCAGATGATTCCCTTCAGCTGCACACTGCTCTGCGGTTTTTTCCCTTAAAGGACAAGCCAGTCCAAAATGTGCATGTCATCAGGCTCCTCCATTAGAGCTAATTAATTCACAGCTCCTCGGACTCCAAGCACTGTGGTTTTTTGCTTTCTGAAACAAATGAAGAGCTCTGGAGACAGTTTGTAGTAAAGCCAGACAAGTTTAACTACTACAATTTTTGCCTGTTCTATCAAGTTTGGCATCCTGGCTCCTTACTCAGCACTCTCAGGGTCCCCTTGGCAGCCATACTTTTGATCGTCTTGGGGCGGGGGGG
>WAAD01008211.1:352213-385091 GCA_013389945.1 Fregata magnificens
GGGGGAGCAGGGGGTGGGGGGAACACCATTCAGTAAAATATTGAAAGCTCAGCTGGCATACAAGCAACCCAAGAATAACTCAGCAATTTATATAGCTGGCCACCAAACAGCCTCTATTTTATCAAGCCCAGCCGCCCGCCAAGCAGGACTATTTTTGTTGTACTTATTTCCACACTGTTTTATTTCAGCGACATGAACACAAGCTGCTCTGCATTTCCACTGCTGGAACAGCTGGGCTGGGCGCTGCAGCCCAAGCCACAAGTTACAGATGACAAGCAGGTCCTGCGCAAAAACACCACCCCCAACTCGGGGAAACTTTTCCCTCACCGTGGCACTGCCGAGGGTTGCACTCACACCAGCCCCGGGGTTTCGGGTCTGTGACACCAGCACACCCCCTCCCCGGCACCCTGCAGGGGAAGCCAGCTCGCTCCCCAGGCTGGGCTCCATTTGGGCAAGCCACCGCCCTGATCCCTGCCACCCCGATACAGTATCAAGCCCGCAGCAGCCACCTTACCCATTTTTCTGCTCAAACCACCACTCTGGAGGCACTGGCCACCGCCCCTGCTCAGCAGGCTGCCAGCACCCACCCTGCAGTGGGGCAGGGTCCCGGGGGGCATGCAGGGCTCAGGGGCCAGGGACACTGTCAGGAAGGTCTTCCTCACACACACACACACCCCCCACTACTACCCCATCACAGAGAGAAGGGAAATAGGTTTATGCTTTAAATACATTTTATTTATTACCAAAATTTCCAGAAGCCTAATTTGGCAATTTTTTTTTAATCTTCCGTCAAGATTTTCATGCATAACTTGAAATTTGTCAACTGCAACAGTCAAGTGGTTACTTTAGAAGAGACATTTGAACAGAGACAAACATCCAGAGTACAAACAGCTGTATCTGAATTAACAAAACTTGTCTATTACTAACCTTATAAAGCAGGACGTGCCTTCCCTTTTATCAAAACCAAGCTGACAGAACTGCCTTTATACACACCCAACAGAATAAACTCTGTTATTGGCAAGGACGTTTTCCTTAAAAAAAATACAAAGCAAAGAATGGAGTGACTGTCCATAAACCAGTCTATACTTCAGTCTCTTTAATCTACTTCTTCAATGGTCGGGCCACCGGAGCCACCTGCCCCGGCCCCTCCAGCTCCCTGGTACAATTTTGTGACGATGGGGTTGCAGAGTTTCTCCAGCTCTTTCTGCTTGTGCTCATACTCTTCCTTCTCAGCCATCTGGTTGCGATCGAGCCAAGAAATCACCTCCCGGCACTTGTCGAGCACTCTCTGCTTGTCCTGGTCACTGATCTTTCCCTTCAGTTTATCATCCTCCACTGTCTGCTTCATGTTGTAAGTGTAGGACTCGAGGGAGTTCTTGGCTGCCACCCGATCTCGGTTAGCTTCATCCTCCGCTTTGTATTTCTCTGCTTCTTGCACCATACGGTCAATGTCATCCTTGCTAAGGCGACCCTTGTCATTGGTGATGGTGATCTTGTTCTCCTTACCCGTGCTCTTGTCCACGGCACTGACATTCAGGATACCATTGGCATCAATATCAAAAGTGACCTCAATCTGGGGGACTCCACGGGGTGCCGGGGGGATGCCCGTTAGATCAAATTTGCCCAGCAAGTTGTTGTCCTTCGTCATAGCCCTCTCACCCTCATACACCTGGACCAGGACGCTGCTCTGGTTGTCTGAGTAGGTGGTGAAGGTCTGAGTTTGTTTAGTGGGAATGGTGGTGTTGCGCTTGATGAGAGCGGTCATCACTCCACCAGCTGTCTCGATGCCCAGGGACAGAGGGGTGACATCCAACAGCAGCAGATCCTGCACGTTCTCAGACTTGTCTCCCATGAGGATAGCTGCTTGCACAGCAGCGCCATAAGCAACAGCTTCATCAGGGTTGATGCTCTTGTTGAGCTCTTTGCCATTGAAGAAGTCCTGTAGCAGCTTTTGGATCTTGGGGATACGGGTAGAGCCACCCACCAGCACAATCTCCTGGATCTGGCCCTTGTCTAGCTTGGCATCACGCAGAGCCTTCTCCACTGGCTCCAGGGTGCCACGGAAGAGATCAGCATTGAGCTCCTCGAAGCGGGCACGAGTAATGGAGGTATAGAAGTCAATGCCCTCATAAAGGGAGTCGATCTCAATGCTAGCTTGCGTGGAGGAACTGAGAGTGCGCTTCGCCCTCTCACAAGCCGTACGGAGTCGCCTCACCGCTCGCTTGTTGCCAGCAATGTCACGCTTGTGCTTACGCTTGAATTCTTCCACAAAATGGTTCACCATGCGGTTGTCAAAGTCCTCCCCACCCAGATGGGTGTCACCAGCTGTGGACTTCACCTCAAAGATGCCATCCTCAATGGTAAGGATGGACACATCGAAAGTGCCCCCTCCCAAGTCAAAGATGAGCACGTTCTTCTCTCCAGCCCGGGTACCTTTCTTGTCCAAGCCATAGGCTATAGCAGCTGCTGTGGGCTCATTGATAATACGCATCACATTAAGGCCAGTGATGGTGCCAGCATCTTTAGTGGCCTGGCGCTGGGAGTCATTGAAGTAAGCAGGCACTGTGATGACAGCGTTCTGCACCTTGCGCCCCAGGTACGCCTCAGCGATCTCTTTCATCTTGGTAAGGACCATGGAGCTGATCTCCTCTGGGAAGAAGGTCTTCATCTCACCCTTGTACTCCACTTGCACCTTGGGCTTGCCACCCTCGTTCACCACACGGAAGGGCCAGTGCTTCATGTCAGACTGCACCGTGGGGTCATCATACTTGCGGCCGATGAGACGCTTGGCATCAAAGATGGTGTTGGTAGGGTTCATAGCCACCTGGTTCTTAGCAGCATCGCCGATGAGGCGCTCTGTATCGGTGAAGGCCACGTAGCTGGGCGTGGTGCGGTTGCCCTGGTCGTTGGCGATGATCTCCACTTTGCCATGCTGAAAGACGCCCACGCAGGAGTACGTGGTGCCCAAGTCGATGCCGATTGCCGGCCCTTTGCCAGACATGATGACAGGTTTCTCCGATCAGCTACTCACTCGCGGTCGCCTCTCCCACCGCCCGCTCTCGCTGCAGTCCGCGGCGCGATCTACCCTCCCGGCGCCGTTGGCGCCCGCTTTATAGCCGGCCCGGCCGTCTTCTGGAACCTGCCAGAACCCTGCTGGCCAATCTAGACGCCCGCCCGCCACTACTGGCCAATCGCCTCCGGGAGTCGCCGAAGAGCACCCGCCCCCTAACTCCTGGCCAATCAGAACCGCGGCGCCCACCCGTCAGCCCAACCCTCCCCGCTGTACGCCGGCCAGACCGTACTTCTTCCTGTTTTTTCTCGATCCGGCTCGGCTTGCGGCGTGCGCCACCGCCCTCGACCAATCACCACTCGCACTTCTCATTCGCCCCGCCCCCGCCCCGAACTCTACTAGNGGAGCGGGGCCGCGCCCCGCGCTCGCAGCTCGCCTCACAGTGTTTGTAATTCCTGAAAGTTCAGTCCAACGCTGCCTGTCATCTCCCAGCCAGCCGCCAGCTGGTGGGGAATTTACCCTTATTTGGTCGCAAGGCGGCAGAAATTCAACCCTCCTCCACCCCCACCACCCCCTTCCAGCCTCCCCCGGTCTTGTCAGGGCGAAAGGGCCGCCGAGCCGCCCCCTCCCGCCGCGGCGGCCGAGGTGCCGCCAGCCTGAGGAAAATTCTCCGCAGCGCGAGGGGCTCCGCGCCCTCCCTCTATGGCAGAGAGAAGGTCCGGCGGCGAGCAAAGGCTGACGCAGTTTTTAGCCTTATTTTGGCTGATCTTGGCAGGCTGACAGCCCTCCTTGCGCACAGCCCCTCTGAGGCGCAGCCAGGGCGGTTTCTCCCCTCGCCCGGCCGCCCTGAGCAGCTGCCCTGAAGCGCAGGAGCCCGTTGTCACTGCCGCTGTTGCTGCTGAGGGGGTAGGTAGCCTGCCCCGGTATCAGAAGGCAGGGTACGGCGTGTGGCTATCCCCTCTGGAAGAAGTAGTTAGGGGTTTGGGGAGCCCTGTTGCTGCGCGTTTCTGCGTGGCGACCATTCTTGAAACGCCTCCAAATTTTTGTCTGTTGTGCTAATGTAAAATGTCGTCACGCCTACATTTAGCAAAAGCTATGAAGCTATTAACTCGGAGCTAGGAAAGTGCTTTGATTAAAATATATTAAACATGAAAATCTGCTGTGGTTCCTCCAAATTATTCCTCCTTACTTTGAGACAAACACTTCAAAATATTCCCATTCTAGTAAGGAGAGCAAAATACCATGCTGAGATCTTTTTTCCTCGGAGGCTTAGTGAGTAGCTCCTTTTCGATGGCTACTTTGAAAATCTGGCTAAAAGTCTGCTACCCATAGACTTTATACGTTACATGAGAGAAGGATTAAATACGCTGTATGCTTAAATCATCTTTCATTAATTTTGTCCCCAGCCTTCAGCATTATGGTATAGCAGCCCTCATAGAAAATGTTACAGCTTTTCCCAGAATGATTTGTGTTCATGCAGTTATTACAGATACTCTAACTCCCGTTCAAAAACATCCTTGTTTCAGTTAGTGTCAAAGCCTTTTTACAAGACATGAGGATTCCACCTCTTTTGTGTAGTGTGTGTGTGTATGTAGTTTTGAGATAGAAGAGCTTCAATTTCTGACGTTAAATATTGTACATGCTTAAATAATTACTATTCTTCCACATATCTTGGTCTTTTTTCACATGGGTTCTGACCTTGGAGAAATCCGAAAGTCAATGGAAAATGGAAACTGTCAGCTCTCCAACAGGAGCTGCTCTGTATATACCGTACGCATATTTCTTTGATGGGAATGGGTGTCGGTTTCTCTTGTAGTTAGACCAGTGACTGATTCATCACTGAACTATCTCTTCCTGTATTCACTGCTACTTCATTCAGTTGATTGTATCATATGGAGCAGGGAGAAATGCCAGAGCAATACAAAGAGAGTTGGTTGATAAATTCCATTTCAGCTGAAAAGTTGATGTTATTTATTATTTGTATCCTTGTGAGGATTGTCCCTTAGGAGCACGAGCAATGCACAAGAACCCTGTTTTGATAGCTGCAGTACAAAGTCAGACCCTGTTATTTCAGAGTAAAAAGAGGATTCCTGCCTCAAAAACCTATGTACAGAAATAAGAGATGGAGAGGACAAATGGACTAAGAAATAACACAACGATGTTGATTAGCACAATAAGCAGTCTTTGCAGCAAAATTAATTTGATATCTCATTTAAGTGTAGCTGTAATCAAACAGGTTTTATCAGATTTAGAGGTGACATTTCATTAATTTGGCCCAAAGCTCTTAGCTATATGTTTTATCAGCCCAGGCACAAAATACGTACAACAGCTCCAGACAAAACTTGTTTGGGGTTTCCTTGGCCCAGTAACTAGTACGGCCCTGATATGGTTGTGCTGATAACCTGCTAAAGAGGCATTTGCATTGACTGGATTACTGGTTAGCCTGATAGTACTCCCTCAGTCCTATTTATTTCATCATTTGAATTGTTGTTTTGCTGTAGTAAATTTGGGGAAAAGATCTTGAAGGAATGTATGAGCATACCATTTTAATGCTAGTGGTGTAAATGACACACTCGTGGCCATTCTCAGGAAAAATCAAAAGGTCTGTAGACTCAGGCTACCAAATACTTCATTTAGCCTGTTGCAGAAGTATTTCTTTTCCAGTCGAGCACGCAGGTGCTGTTTTCTTCTTGTACAACGATATGTATAGGTCTGAGCTGCTTTTTAAGCTTTTGTTCCTAATCAGAAGTTCATGTGATGTTCTTGCCATCATCTCTCATCTCTTACCGATGTCCTCAGAGAAAGTCCAGTCTAACTAGAGGGAGCAACCTCTAAAACCTCATTAGACTTATTCTCTCTTCTCAGCAGAGCTATTACAAGCCTGCTTTTTGTCAGCAGTTCTCTAAGACTTGCAGCGCAATTTGTGAACCAACTCATCTATGCAGTCATCCTCTCATAGGGGAAGAGCCACATGATTTTCTTTTATGTTGCTTCATATGCAGTCATGTTATAGGTGAGCCAAACAGACTGGTTCAGAAATTAAAGAGTGAGCTTTATGGTGACGACTTCAGCACAAGTTTGATTTTTCCTTTAACAAAACATTCACTGTTATTCCCCCATCCTGAATCTGTAAGCCATATTTTCATAACTTCCAGAACAGCAAGTTGGCACCTCTGGAAGTAGCAGGCCTCTTTCTGATCCATTTATTTGTGTTTAGGATCAATAATGCACCCATGTCTCCTGTTTCGCAGCGTTATGTAATACGCTGTAGGCTATTCTCCATTACCCCACCCAGCCAGAAATTAAGATGATATTTAGATTTCTTCAGTGAAGCAAGAGCTCCGTATCTGGAGCAGAACTGAGGACTCAACCCTTATCTTTATCTCGACAAAAGGAAGATTTTTTTCCCACATATTTCATAAGGCAATGTAGTATAAAAATAGGAGTGAACACAAGTTACAGTTCAATCAGACATCAGCCACTTGGATCATTAAAATGATAAAGCTGAAATGCAATGGTCTGTTCAGGTTTGACAATCAGAAGATCTTAGACCTTAAATTCTGGTATCCATGTCCCTCGTATCCATTTCCCTAGTAAAACTATCCAGAAAATTGCATAAATCAGCTTGTATTGGTGAGGATAAATGAATTATTTTATAATACAGCTATCAGTTCAGAAAAGTCTAAGCAACAGCTGTTCTAAGAACGAATAATACTTTGTTATAATACATTTTCATCACTGAAATTCTTCATCTCGTTTATATTTGTGAATATATGTCTAGTAATTGGAATTCAGACAAGAACTAGCAGTGTATGAGATGACAACAGATTCTTCTGACAAGGTGCTGTTGTGTTAAAAATCGTAGTGTATGTGGGGGGAACTATGTAACTTTTTTTGTGTTATTTTGTTTTTATATACCTCCACTTTTTGCACACAGATGCTCCTTGTTGATTTGAAAGGCAGCCACAATACATGATCTTTCTTAAATAAGTGTTCCTTTGTTTTTGTGAATAACAAAATAAAGTTCTGCAAATCAGTATAATATGTTTTTGGCGAATTACGCAAATGCATGATCAGTAATATGGAAATATTCAGAACAGTAGAATATAGGGCACAGTAATTTGGTTTTGCCAAACCAGAAGTTCAAAATTCATGAGTCAGATCTCCTAACATTATAAAACTAGTTTAAATTATGAGCTTAAAACACACACGTGGCTTTATTCACCTTCTAGCTTTTTAATCTTTAGCATATGTTCAGATTACACTTTCAGGACTTTTCATGTAATTTGCAGAGCTGATTTTTTTTAATAAATAAAATAGCTGATTACACCATCTCACAACTAAAAACAGGCTGCCTCAGATTGATTAGACTCAAAATCATGGAAGTTGTCAACACTGATTAAACTAATGCTTGATGTTTCAAGGAATAATTATTTTATAATTAAGTGGTTTTTAAAGCGCATTTATTTACATAGACTTCTGACAGTTTGCTGAGGCATGATTAAAAGCTGAGGTTAGTATCACTAGTGCTAACTAGATAAACTGGTGTGCTGTGCATTTTAGACAGTCAGTTCTTTACTTTCCTGTAACTGCAGCCTCCTTGTCTTGCACCCAGTGCCAGCTCTACTGACAGTAATAAAAAAGGGACTTTAAAGCAGATAGTTTGCAAGTAATCATAGAATCAGATCAGAAAAGGACCTCAGTAGGTCATTTAGTCTCATTTTATGTCTAACCAAAATCTCCTTTCTCGCAATTGAATGCAATTATTTCTATTCCTATCGATTGTGATATGAGAAAATGTTATTCCATTTTTCTTTGCAGCCAGCTTTTATATGTATAAAAATCACTATGTTTCCCCTCTACCATCTCTTCTGTAAGATGACCTAAAATAATTCAATCTGTGCTCAAAGGCAAAGTTTTCTCGGCTTCTAGACATTCTCATCACTTTCTCCTGGATTCTCTGCATGCAACTTGTATCTTATTTTTCAAGTGCCGTGATCAAAACTGGAGATGTTACTAGCTCACGCCATAGCACTTCTGAAGGAGCAGACTATACTCCTGTTTGGACATAGCAGTTTTTACCTTTATTTGCAACGGCTTGATGTTGCAGATTCATTTTCAGAATTTGATCCAAAATAACACATCGATTCTTTTCAATGGAAATTAAGCAGCTGTTCCTTTACTTGCACAGCTAATGATTCCAGCTTGCACTTGTTCCTATTAAATAACATCTTATGTTTTCAGACCATGTCTGCACCTTGCCGGGATTATTTTGAATTCTAGTCTTATCTTCTAGTACACTTGAAGTCGAACTCTGCCTGGTCTTGTTTGAAGATATTAAAAGGATACTCTCTATGGTCCAGGGGGTGAATAAATGAAAACAGAGAATTTTGTCTAGAACTGCTGTGAATGGGGTTAACAACATACTGTAACTATTGGCAGTAACTGTAAAGTTGGAAAATGATGATAAGCCTTAAACAAGGGAAATGGTGTACTGTAAACACAGGCAAAGACCAATACTTCATACTCAGAGATCAATAGAATTTGATTAATCTCTGGGATGCACTTGAATGCTCAGTGTGAAGAATTTTTATAATAATTAAACTGTAGCAGTGCTATAAATTTCTCTTATTTTCTCATTCCTATGATTATTTGATTTTTACTCAACTCAGTTTTCCCTCTTGTCATTCTTAGCAGGTGAAGGGAAAAACCCAGGAGCAGATGAAGCAGGTGGTAACTGGAACTTCACCCTGTTGCTGGGACTGTTATTAACTCAGGTATAAAATGGAATTAAATGAGAATAATAAGCAGATTTGTAAGAATATTTTATTAAAGATACTGTATCAAAGCACAGAATAAGCTTTAAAGATGATGAAAACTAACCTGGAATGTCTTCACTGATACTCTACATAGACTACAAATAATTGCTAAGTTACGGAACAGTCACAGCCTGTTCTAGATGTCCTACGCTTAGTATACTGTTGAAGGCCTATCTTTAGGTGATGCTATAAACGTATTTCCCTTCTCTCCTCTGCTTCGTTGTGGTCCTACCATGAAGGTCCTTCCTGTTCTCTATGGAAAGGACATCCCATTTTCTACTAGATTTCCCAGCTATATTGTGCCTTCTCCCTGCAGAGCCCCCAGTGGTGTCTGGCTTTGCCCAGATATTCACCAGCTTGCCCTTTGCTCCAGCACAGCCACTGGGACAGAAGTGTCAGCATTCCGGTATTGCACTGAAGGCTTTTAAAATGCCTATATTAATATTTAAGGTGTTACGTGTTAATAGAGCCAATACCTTCAACATCTGTATGCTGAATGTTTGGGGCTATGTAATTAGATTAAGCAACCACATTCAAAGATATCTGAACATCTTTTCTTGCATTTGTATAGCAACTTTATAAACTCAAAAAGAGTAAAGCAAGCACAGACACATGCCCTATACAAGCTGCAATACAGACAATATTTTACACACTTCATAACAACAGTAATGAAAATGATGCCAATTATAAGTAAAATTGTAGACAGACTCTTCTTGAGATAACAGTTATACTGAACAATGAAACATCCTTTTATAGTCATGAGTAGAATTAGTAAGATGCGTAACTACAGCAGAATATAGATCAGCATGTTTAGTCTGCTTACATGTCTCAATCTGATCCACTGTTGTCTGGGGGAAGCGAAAGAAATTAATATTTTTTTTTAATCCATGCTGGCCCTAATTTGAAACATTTATTGCCTTGTTGGTTTTTTGGTTAGGTTTTTTTTCCCCATTAATTTAGCTGGAAACATTAGGATTCCTAAAATGCTCCAATCTGAACATGAATGCCTGATTTTCCTCTTCAAGCCAGCTTTTGCAAGGCTTAGATCCAGAACAAGGTGCACCCTGTGCCCTGTGAAGATTATTTCACATTTACTCATCTCCTTGTTGGTAAAAATTTTTCACCATTCTTGTCATAAGACCAGAGCACCATTTCTTTACTCTCCACATACAAGCACTGTGCTCCATGGAAGGTCCTCTTCAGCTTGCAAATGATGATCATGGCAGCAGGGGGAATCAGGTCAGCTGGATCTTTCTCACCATCCTGTCCTTCCTCAGGGACCCTCTGTCCTCAGTTTTTAAGATTTTTTTTTTCACCTTGTACTCCAGATTAAATTTTTTTTCCTCTTTTTTAACACTCGATAGTTTAGCATTGTAACTGTCTGAAAATACATAAGTTTTAGTTCACGAGTATACACTTCTAATGTTTGAACTAAAAAATCTAAACAGTTTTGACAGAAATTCTTAAGAAGCTTCATTTCAGAAAAGGAGCACTCCAGCACGTGAATAGCAAATTCTGCAAACTCATTTCAGTGCAGCCCTTAACCCCTGGCATCTGCCTCTTTTGGCTGTCTGCTCCATGAAAGGAGACTTCAAATTTGTTTGTAACAGGTGTAAATAATAGTCACAAGGAAGTGAGTTTTATAATACAGAGAAGAGTCCAAAACAACTTTTACTGCACGTTCTAATTTGACTGCTTTGGTGCCTTTTGCGACTGCTGCAGTATGTCAAAAAAGCAAAGGTGGTGCCAATTCAGATCTGGCACAAGCGGTTCTGAGTTTTTATGAAATCTTTTGCCGACCAGTTCTTCCTCATGTCTTCTTCAAACCTGGTTCTCTCAGTTGTTCAGAAGCTTAGAAGTCCCTATTTCACTACTGCCATGCAGAAAAGAAATGCAAGAAAAATATTAAAAGTCAGAAGCCCACACTCCAGTACTGTATTTGCTAGCATGATGTGGTCCCTCCCACCTTGCTATGGTGTGGTTTTGCTCTAAATACCCATCCTTCAGTTATATTCAGAGCACCCACCACAGTCAGGAACTCTGTTTAAAAGCCACATGGTTCATTTCCTTCAACCCCTACCCCACCAAAACACAACTTAACCTTAAACAATGCTTTGATCTTGTTTGAGAAACTTTTGTTTGTTTCCTTCTCCTTTGCCTTCAATTTTCAAAACAGCTAGAGATTTGCTGACGAAAACCTTTACTTCACAAGCCTCTCAGAAGTTATTTTTGACACTGTATGTGTCACTTTCCAGCGGTGGTTTATGGCTTGGCTTAGTGGATGCTCAAAAAATTGCACAAGTGTTACTTCCCCTCAGCCTGGACTTCTCATAGCTTGGAACACCCCCACCCTGGAATACTTCTTACTGCCTCTGGGTTTGGTTTTTTTTTTCCCTTGCCTAACTCAGAGGCAACTGTTATATATTTACTTAAGCCCCCCTCCCCAAATTCTTACTTTAGGTTAAATGCAGATAAATTATATAAATGTTTACAATTCCCGTAAGTGTCTTTCGACCAAACTAATTTATGACAAATATGGGCAGCTTTGTATCTGATACAAACAGTCAAGAAATTGGAAACATGTGGATCTAACTTCTAAAGACAATCCTCAGGGGTTTTTTTTCTTAGTACACTGACTTCTTTCTCTGCATATGTAAATCACATTGTACAAAGTATACGATTGTCCCGCTTCTGGCTAATTTACACTTGATCTTTCTATGCATACTATGGCAGCCCCGGACCAAGTGGTTGCGTCTACACTGCAGAGCAGGAATGGCTTCAAGGCTGCACGTGAAGCCACGTTTATCAGCTGTCTGCATTACTTACCTGCTAGAGCATCCTCAAGGCCAGCTCAGGGCTGAATTTCCTGGCACACCTTTGAGAGGAAAGCCTTGAGAGTAGTGCTCCACACTTCAGTGCGCACTATAGGATGCCCCGTGTGACATGTGGCCAGGCCCTCACAGCATACGCCAGGCCCAGAATTGTCTGTATGTTATATCTGCCCTCTGTGCCATGTCACATACTTGATGGTGGGCAAAAAAGTAATCTGGGACAAATGACTTTTGTTTCTTGCCAGCAGGGCAATCTGAACATGGGGAAGCAGGCCTTGGGCAAACTGCTAGCTTCAAAGTACTGCTGGTTCTGGCAGCAAGTCCATGTGTCTCCCTCATACATTCTTCGAATCTTGGAGGGGAATTCATTGGACAGATGCTGTTATCTCAAAGTAGCTCTTATTTGACTAGCTCAAAGGTCAGGAAATGCCTTTTTTTTGTCTGTAAACTAACAAAGGAGAAAAAAAGATATTCTAACTACAGTATGCAAGTGAACATTATTTTTCCCCAGGCAACATCAGTGTTTAACACTGCTGTTTATTAAGATGCCAGCCTGTATTTTACAGTCAAAGATCTCTGTTATTGGCAGATCATACACGGTTCACGCGGCATGACTGAGCTTCTTTACACCACCACCCTCAAATACACTGAGTATGCTGTGTGGGACCACCTCTGAGTGTGGGAAGGTGGGTTGCCTGTGAATATTAAACTACATTTTTCCCATGAGACTGCAAAAATACTGTTAATCAGTGCCAACTGTGGTGGTGTGGTGTACATACAGAACTGTGAACGCCAGCGAACTCCTGGCATTGGTAATAGCTTTTGGCCCACAGTAAGCTAGATGAGAGGTAAAATGTTGTGCCCTCCTCCCAGACTCTAAAATCCTCTAGCTACCCTAAAAACAGAAGTTGTTTTAGGAATGCACAGCTGCAAGAGGATCTGCTTCACTCTTCACACAGTAAACTCTGCTCAACTGTAGAAACGTTTGAGCTTTTTAAATAGAAATATGCATGTTTCCAGTTAGCCACCAGATGGAGCTCATACCTCCCCATCACACAAATCCATGAACATCTGCAAAGTTAAAGCACTTCAGAGATGTTACGAAGGATGCATTCTTCCACTTCATAAAAGTCAGAGGAAGTCTGTGATTAGCTGGATGTTTACAAATAAAAGGAGGATCTGGAGATAGATCAAAGATAATTATCCAGATTTGGCATGATATCAGGTTTCTGTATATTAGTACATTAGCATCTGCATGGGTTTGACTGTTACATTAAGTGGTTGAACTTGGCGTATCTCAAATTAATGTATTAATAATGCTTTTTTAATGCTTAGCGCATTTATTAGAAGTCTAAAGATTCAGCCAGCTAAGGACCAGAAAAAACAAAAAAAACAACAGCCCAGCTAACAAGATCTTCCAGGCACCATTTAAAAGAGAAGCACCCGTTGGGTTCTTCCTCACCCTGCGCTTTCTGCAATGTAAAGGGAATCAAGAAGCAAAGATAAGCACTGTTCCAAAATCTGAAGGATGTAGTACTTCAAGCTTAGGAAACAGGAGCACTAGCACTCAAAGCCTGTTCTCTAATGATCTAAGTAGCTTGGATGGTCCAATCACACCATATATGCTTTTTACTGAGAAGTCTATAGTTCATCCAGGATCTCAGTGACTTTGGCACAGCCCCAGTGACTGGGGGAGAAAAGCACATCTGAGATAAAACATTGCGGTGTGTGACATACACTGAGTTAATGTATATGTGTTTTAAGGGACATCTTTGTTTTGACTCTGTGTAACAAACCAACATAGCTTGTGAGGTCTGGAAGGCCACAGACTATTCCTACTTTCATAGTAGTGCTCTGTCTGAAGCTAGTATTTCTATTTGGGGTCTAAGCCACACTGAACTTGATCAAATAAACACTCTCCGAAGGAAACTGCCTTTGAACTATTTAACTCTTTGCACAGCAAAATAAAGCTGAAAGAACTGTAACAATAACTGTAAGATGGCTTCTGTCTTAATTGACTTATTTTTCAGGTTTTAAGTTACTGTTCAACAGGACCTCTGTCTTTTCTGGCAGAACTGACCATGTTAGCAGCAGCCAGTAAAATCTAAGTGAAACACAACCCCATCTGAAAGCAGACTAGGTGGGGCTAATCCTTGTATTTCCAGACATGCAGACTGTGCCAGTGTCATGTTTTACAGCATATGTAAGTGTATACAAATTATAATCTACCTGATAGCAATGCAGCTCAGAGATCCGACCTCTCTCCTGGGCTGTGGGACATACTAAGATAATGTCTTCATCAGTTCCAAGGGATCCTACCCTGTATTTCCTCCTTCTACAATACTACTGTATCTATGCTTTTCCTGAAGGAGGGGTATTCTAGATTTCATCTCTTAAAATGTTTCCACTTTGTATAAATAATTAAATAACCAATGGCTAGAAACCAGAACCTCAGCAGTTTGGCAGTTGGGACTCTCTACCAGTAGGAACCCCATAGGCAGGGAAGAAACAGAGGCACCATCTTTAGCATCCTGAATAAATGCTCTAACGATGACTTGTGTACAAGGAAGGAGCATAACCGATACCAGAATTCTGGTGGGTATATTGCCAAAACCAAAAGTAATCTATGCTATTCAGCAAACTATTTTTAGTCAGCGTTATCTGCATTTCCACAAACTTTCATGGTCTTGGGGCTTTTGCCGTGGAGAGAAGGACATTATATTATTTCTCCCATTCATTTTCTGGGGAGTCAGAAGCAGAAGTCCCTCTGGTGACCATCCCCAATGTAGTGGGATGGTTACCTAAAAAAGGAGAGAATAGGTATTACTGAGTTGTGTAGGTTCAATTGAACATGTGAGAACTATTAAAAAAGGCAAGTTCTTAGCCCTAGTCATTGCTTTAAAACAGGAAGAAAGCACACCTTCCCATTTCAAAAAAGCAGAAGGCAAACAGAAGAGCCAAAAGGATGAATTTTTAAAATAGCAACCTTGTCATCAGGGGAGATGGGGGAGAAGAGATGGGGAAAGACTAATTTTTGCATCTTTCATATTGGCAACGCTGCTGCTGAGGAGACCTTGGCAATTGCTGACACTGGTGGCACTCTGCCTGACAGACAGGTTGAAACCAAGGATTTGCAGACAGTCATGATTTCCACTGCATTTCCCACCATCCACACAGCTTCCAGGATTTGGAGGCCTTTGAGGAATGCTCTCTTCTCATTCCCTGTCAGGAGTCTTAGGATGTCTACAGAACCACAAGACATACTTATCTGAGATCATCTCTTATTTGCAAGCAAAAAAAAAGTACACTCCAAAATCTCATTGATGCAAATCACAGTTGAGTTTAAGTAAAAACAATAGCAGCATCAGGACTTCGTCAGAGAGGGAAGTTCTTGAACAGTCCTGAAAGGGCTAATTTTTTTTTTCTCCCATAGGAAATGCCAGATGCAGCATTGTTTTTGTGGTTGTAGCTGCAGGGAGATTTACTATAGTTTCAGTATGCCAGAAGGTACAGGAAAGGATTAAACCCTTTCATTTTCTTGCAAGAGAATCAAAGATACTGACTGCTTCTGAAATTCTAGGTTCTTGGGGTGAGGTGTGCCACGCTAGCTACGCAAAAGAAACAGTCAAAATCTGGCCTTGGACTATCTGCTGATTTCTTGTCTAATAATTTTGTTATGTTCCCTTGAATACATTAATATGAAACTTTAAAAACATATTTTCAACTACTTTTATATAAGGATTGTGCACAGATTACTGAAAACAGTTTCTCTAAAAGCATGATGCACAACATTGTTTTCCTATGACTTAAAAACCCAAACCTACAAGACATTTGAGGGCAAAAATGACCCAAAGAAAGATCCGACAGCATTTCTCTTGTAAAGTTGGCACTGGTCATTCAAGTACATGAAAAGGAACATGGGCTGTTTGTTTCAGGGCTGAATATTTATAGTCATGATGAACTGACTCCTGAGTCATGAGCTCTGTTGCCCCGTGACAAATTAAGATTTGTCTTTCTGCATGAAAAAATAAAATCACAATTAATTCCAGAATTGTAGAAGTGACTGTAAAAGTGGCAGAAACCACTTAATTTACAAAATGTGTCCTATTTTTTGGCATCTTCCCCCTTCAAAATCTCAGTCTACTAACACGTCTCAAGAATACACTGCACAGCAATATTTTAGGAGTTTTTTGGAAGTTGGAAGAAAACACAGAAAACTGGTTTATAGCCGGGAACTACAGAAATGTCAGCTTTTGAAAACATGTTCCTAATTTCTAGCCTTCAGCAGACTTTATGAAGTCAAATTAGTCATGCTCCATCTTGTAGGTCTTTAAATCTGTGACAAGCATCAAACCAACTGAGAATTAGGGAAGTCAGAATATTTGATTAACCCTTTCAGATTAAGAAGCACTTAAAAGTCAAAAGCAGGCACATGGGGATAGTAACAGATACTGCCAGCATCTCCTTAACTTATGCAAGGAATTATCCTGAGCTTTCAATATTAGACCAAAAATGAGATGACTGTCTCCCCTTATTGCGACACCCAGAAAAGCGCACGTTGTGAGCAGCAAGAGGCACAGGGCAGCAGGAGAGTGGGGGCCCAGCTGCCAAGCATGTGGGTAGCACAGCTGCATCTGGGCCCACAGCTGGAGGGCACGAAGACCAGAAGAAGGTGGGAGCCATTCCTGGTGTTCCTCCGGACAAGGGGCCCAGCTCGTTCCTGGCCTTGGGCCAGGCCAACCACACAAACCCATTAGTGTGGAGCACTACATAATCTGTTTCAAGAAAGACTAAGAAAGCTCCAGAGCATATTTGAGGGGTGAGCTGAATGCAGGAAGTTTCCAGTTCTCATAAAGAGGGCAGATAGCATAGATGTGTCTCATTTGTATGCAAGAGGCTGGGCTGCCTTTTCTCCTTATCAGGAAATAGTAGATGAATGTAAGAGTTCAGCTTCCACGAGGATGCTTGGGGGAGACAGAGACCAAGTTAAGCTCGGGATGTGCTCTGAGTTCTGGCACAGCTCGCTTAAGCAAACGAGCCCCCTCCCAGCCACTCATTTCTCCCCTTGTGCCATCCCTTCTATTGTGCTAGCACAAAATCTGACATAAAGCCGGAGAGGGAAGCACAGCAGGGCACTGGTCCAGCCAAAAAATAGCCCCACAGGGAATTAAAAAAGCCTGTTTGATTCAGTTCATTGTGAAGCTACATAAAATACGTGCTTTTTGACAATGGGGAGGGTGGCACACATGGGATATGAGAGCTGAAACTAGGTGGGGAGGAGGAAGGGGCTGCCAGGGCTCAAGGTGGCACTGCCTTCAGGAGCAAACTTATGTCCTCACCAATAGCTGAGATACCCCTGATGGTTTAGCACTAGTGTGTTCAAATACAATAGCGTAGTCAAAGTATTCACTTTCATAACAATGTATTTTTAATATATTCTCTGGGGCAGTACATTTTTTGTCTTCGTCTTTGAATAAAAAATATGCTGAATTGTATTTTCTCCATTAACTGAAAACACCAAATGGAGAAGTCCCCTAATAAAAGCATAAATTCTTACAATTCTGTGATATTCTAATCTATTCAAATCAAGATTTCCCCACAGACCTATTGGGTACAAATATCATTATACACAAATGTAAATAGTCTTTGCATTAACCAGTTGCCAATAAGCATTTAGAAGTATACATATATTTTTTTAACATTTGAAACATCTCCTCTGAAACGGAAAAAGAAGCTCAACAGCTTCTGTGAGATTTTAAAGCTCATTCCAGGTCTTCATGAATTCCCTCTTTTTAACTTTCCGTATGTCCCGAAAGCTAAGAGCTAGGCTGGCTACTTATAAATTATTTTCAGGGTCGCAGCCCACACCACTGCCAACATCAGGAAAACAACAAAAAGAGAGAGGTCCTCCAAAAATAGGAATAGCAAATCACTTAAAAATATGTCAGAGCATCCAGCAAGTCTTTTTCTACGCCTTGTGCAACATGATAGGCTTACACCTCCACTCTCAAAGATCCTTAAGTGCTTTTACACTCTAACAGTCCATGTAGCGCAGTAAGGAGATGCAAAGGAACTACGTTACGATGACTGAGAAGTAAAAATTTGTTAGAGGAAACAGAATTCTAAATGAAGTATTTTTGCGTCCCCTTCACTATTTTTCAAGTAACAGCAAGACTTCTAGGATATCGTAACCGCAATTGGTTTTCTTTCAGGTCTGCTTTCATTCCGTCTCCACAGTAAGTAATTTTTATCATGGTAGGAGCACTGAAACACCATCATTTTGCGCTCCTGCAGATGTTGTCCCATTCTGGGGAGAACAGCCCTGTCCTCGGGAGTGACCAGCCCCAGGCTGCCTCAGCACCCACCCCTTCTCCCCACTGACAGCAGCCAAATTCCTCCTGTCACTCCAGGCCTTTTCTTCAATAGTCCCATGCTGTTCCCCTGCATGCTTTTACACGTCACCATAAACACTCTCCCCATCTACTTGCAAGCCAGGCTGTCTTGTTTATGCCTTAGTACCTTTGATTTGTTCTCCTATACTCCCCTTGATCACTTTTTGGGCTCCTTCAGTCATTCTTGTTTTCTCTGCCTAAATACAATTAGATCCACTCTTAAGCTCCCCTGCAGTGCAGTTCATGCTCTTTTTGAGCCTTAGTCTGGACATTCATACACATGAACTCCAAGGCACCGGGTTTTGTTTCACAAGAACAGAAAAAAACATTAATTGAAGTTCAGTTGGAAAGGTTTAACAAACTTTCCTTTGAAAGGCTACTACAGCACAGCTTATAATTGAAAACCAAAGGTATTCCAGGGTGTTTATAAAGTTAGATAGTACACATAAATACCATCATTCCCAGTTCCTCCATTTAACTTCTGTAGTTGGCAGGTCTAGTTACACTAGGAAGTAACTTTTTTTGTGAAACGTTTTTGGGTCAAGTTCAGACCAATACATTGCAAACAAGAGTTCCTGACCCTGAGCAGGAGTCTCCATAAATCACCCTTAGCCCTTCACTGTATTCAGGAATGATTTCTTAGTTCCCAGAGGTCACCTCCTCCTTTTCAACAAGGTCTTTAATCTAGGCTTTGCTGTGACACTGCAGTCCTTCCAGCATAGGGGCTGGCTGTACTTGGTACGCAATCCGCGCTCCGAGTTTGTGCTGTAGTGAGCTAATCACCCAGGCCGACAGCTCTCCCAGCCAAGCCGAGTTATTCTCACTACAGTCTCACAGGTGTCTACAGGACATTTTATCCACTCCTCCAGCTGCCCCCTCCATGCCACCTTTGGGATTTGCTTCCCACTGCACAGCTCTAATCCTGGCCCCCCAGCCTTCGCCACTCCCTCACACTCAAGATCTCCTCTCCCACTCAGCCTTCCCACTCCCCCAGCACCACAAGACTCTTCTGCCAACTCCCCCAGCGCCCTCCGGTTCTCCCTCACTTCCCTTGGCTGCTTTTCCCAGTCCAGCCATAGCTGATACTGTAAGGGATAATCTGCATGTCAGAGAATTGCTGTGTGCCATGTATTAACCCCCACAACTCTTCCACTACAGCACTTAACTTAATCTCTAGGACGATCATTACAGTCAAATATTTTGTCTTTTGAAGAGTCTTATCATCGCCTTAGCACTGATTCCAGTGCTAAAAAGTGTTAAAATACCCATCCCACTTATTCTTTGAACTCTTACACGCTGAGCTTCAGTCTTGGTTGGGATGGGGAATGTGGAATAAAGCCTAAGAAGGGGGAAGCTCTGAATTAACTGAAATGCTGGAGTGCGTTCATGTCCGTGGTCTTTTTGGCCCCAGTGTTATTCAGGACTTGGTTGGCTTCGGCATCATACAAGAAAACACAGGACTGACCAGTTATGGCAAAATGCTAAAGGCCCGAACTGCATCCGAAGCAGTCAGTGCCCAGGGAGCCAGGTGCCGGCTCAGGACTGAGGTCTGGTGGCGGGGTCCTTCTCCATCACTGCAGGAACACACATGTCTACCAACCAAGAGAAATTCTAATGCACATTTAAAACTGAATACATGCAAGGAAACTCATACTAATTTAAGTATAGTGGAGATTCTGAACTGTATTAATTTCTCTAAACAGTCTAACATTAAAGCTCGATACCCCTCGTAATCCCCAAGAAACAACAAGGGATCAAAACTCAACTCCGACAGCGACAAGCCTGTGAAAGCCCTGAACTAGACCCTCAGCTCCTGGCCCCTATTCTCAGCCCCACTATGGCATGCCCAGTGATAGAACAGAATATTTCATTTGGAAGGGACCTACAATGATCATCTAGTCCAATTGCCTTAATTGCTGATCTAAACTGCTTTCCTCCCTCCACAGCTCAGTGGGAAATAGCATTACTACCCTCTTTGATAAAGTGAGATCTGCTGGGAGAAAGTACTGCTAGGTTTTATTTTGTAATAGTTTTCTCCATCATTACATATTAGGATCCTTTCCTCCCCCCATTAAAAATCACACACTTAAACATTTAGACAGCTGGTGCCTAAGAGTCAAAGCCAGTCGCTCTCTCAAAGGCCAAACTGCCTCACTGAATTGATGGCAGCTGGTACTTAGTAGGATTTTTAAATTCAATTAAATTAAGAGACAAGCTACACAGATTAGGGCTATACTAGAATCAGAAAGGAATCTTAAAAGGCATAAAATGTCTTTACATTTATTAAGCAAACTCTGCAGTCTTTTCTTGTTATATTCTTGTTGAAAAACAGAACATTCAGAAAGTATCATGAAAACAAGAAACAAAAAAACTAAGGTTCACATAAGCCGCACTCCCCCTTCCCCTCCCCGCCCAAGCAATGGGTCTATCTTCACACCCATCCCACTTTTAACTTTCCAAAACAAGCAGCAAGGCACCATTTACAGCTAGGCTGAGAAATGCAGTCTTCAATGCACATCGCCATTCTGCATTCCTAGCAACCCACCACAGCCACTCTTCCCTTGTATATTAGAATAAGCAGGTTATATATACCCACGTAGGTACAGACAGAAAACAAAACGCCAACGTCAGTTGTACAGTTCTGCTAGGACTTCAAGTCTGGAAAATGACCACTCTGCTGGGAACTCCTCGGTTATCCCAACAGTCATTAACTCCCTTTCCACACACCAGTCCAAGTCTGCAAGGTTTAACTGAGCCTACGTGCTCTCACCCCTGGGATGCACGTTCCAACAAAGCCAAGAAGCAGAGGACCAGGACAGCCAGCTCTGCCCTTACAGCAGAGTCAGAAAGCAAAGGATTATTTCTTGGCATTGGGGTTTTTTTTTTCATTTTGAAAATTAATTTGGGGATTATGAACAATTATGCTCTTGCACATTAATCGCTGTGATCTAAAATTTTCACATGAAGAAACAACACATGGAAATATTAAAGCACTCATCTTATGGACATGGATCCGAGAACTGTTTAATAGCAGTCAGTGAAGGGGTAACATTGTGCTTTTAATCTACAGTTTAAAAATAATGATTTCTATATCTACTTAGTAAAACAATAAAATTAAGAACAGAAACTGATATTAGGAAACAGTGAAAATGTAATAATTAAACACATGATGCTTTTCAAAGCTATATACTTAATGAGCCTAAATAGACACCTATGGTTAGGAGGGTCTTAAAAAAAAATAATAAAAAAAGAGACTTATTTTCAATTTTTTTTTTTTTTTCAATTTTTGTCTACTATACTGTATGCCTTGCTTTGGTGTTCTCTCTGCTGCCAACTTAATGCTTTAACAGTATGTTTACGCTTATGTTCTTTTCAAATGCTTGGCATTATAGTGAGATCTCATATCTTTCCTCAAATTAAATTTTGCTCCACATACTCCACATGTATACAGATGAACATCCATGTGCTGCTCCAGTTGCTCATTATTTGGGAATATCTGAAAGCAGACCTGGCATATAGTCTCTCCAGCTGATAAGTGAGATATCATATGCCGTACATGGTCATGTTTTCGGAAGTTTCCTTGATCACAAATGGAACAGACATACCTGGCCATGCCTTTGTGCATATCATTGTGGAGCCGCAACTGGCGCTCTCTTAAGAACTGCTTCCCACATGTCTGACAAACAAACTGTTTTTCCTTGGTATGAACGGTATAGTGTTCCCGCAAGTGGCAACGCTGATAAAATCCTTTCCCACAAAGATTGCAGAAATGCTTACGTCTGTGATCCCTCTCGTTCTCTTCCATCATGGAGTTCTTGAACAGATCTTGCTCCAGGCAGTTTGACATATGTTCAACCACTAGGTTTTCAGTTTCAAAACGCTGACCACAATTAGGGCATCGGAAAGGACAGGCAGAATGCTTGTATAACTGTTTTTTTTGAAGGCTGTTCATTTGGAAATGACTGTCCCTGAAGTCCTCTAGCATCTCTGCAAACATCATGTCCCTTATTTCTGACTGCTCCTCGGGGTTTTCTTCTAAGTCCATTTTCTCCTCAGAATTTCTGATACCGTTCATGGTCAGATCCTGGGGTTCTCCACAGGTCTGCGCATGGTCCTGTAACTGCTTGCCTTTGACCAGTATTTGACCACACTTGCCACAAGCACATATATTTTCTATGTGTTTGGATAAATAATGGGAGGACAAATCTTCCTCGGTGATTGTTAGCCCACAAAGTTCACAGGGAGCGTTCTCCACATCTTCCTGCACTGAAGGAGCCTTCCTGTTAAGGTGCCGCGGACCTTTCAAACACTTTCTTTCATCCTCATCCATGGATAAACGCGGTTTTAAAGTCTTCCGAGCATTTCTCTTCTCTCTGATCTCTTCCTCAACATAGTATCTGTAAAGCGGCTCTTCCTGTTCATCATCTAGGTCGTCATTGTCGGAAGACTCATTGCAGTCTTTATCTGTCACTTTAATAATATTAAAATCCTTCAGCTCATCTGCAGGATTGTCCTCTGGTTCCATCTTGATGATAATCCTCTTCCTCTCAGAGGCTCTGCTTCCTTCCTCACCTGATGTCTCAGAGGCAACCGTGCTGCTTTTTCTGCTTGTGATGTTTGACACGGGAGATGAAGAATCGTCCACAGCTTGGCTCGAGTCTCCCTTGTATTTTTCTGTTTGTGTGGAGATTATTTTAGAAGTAGAGTCCTTTTCGTTAAAGTCTATTTTTTCAGCACTGTAGTACCTGGCACTTTGGTAAGAATGCCTGTTAGTGCACGTTAACACGTGCTCATCCAGTAGCTTTTCACAGCTAAAACTAAACCCGCAGCTGTCGCAGGTGAAGCTTCTTCCAAAACGGCGCGAGTGGGACACGCGCTCTTTTGTGTGAGAGAATTTGGACGTGGTGCTTTTTTTGCAGACATCAAACAGTTGTTCGGGGAAGCTGCTTAGCTGCAAAGCTTCTTCATCAGGCTCTTTGTTATGGGACGTATTTACTGTTGAACTTGGCGGCTCCATGCCCCACCTGTTTGCTTCGCTGCCATTTCTAGCAAGCGTGTCTTCATACATTCTCACGCCAAATATCATTTTGCTATTCTGGGTGCTAGAAGCAGAAGATGAACATTTTAAACTAGATGAGTCTGTATCCTGTATATCTTCTAGACATTCAGGTACATTATATAGCTGTAAATAGTTCATGGCCACTTTAAATTGCTCAAAATTCGCAGGGGCTGTCATAATTTTTCCTAAATACATGAACTGTAAAATAAGATCAAAGCATTCAGCGCTAATCTTCATGTTGCTTAGATTCAGCTGGGCTGTAGTGTGTTGATGGTTCATAAAAAACATCCTAAAATAGGAGCTGCACGCAGCAAGAACTGCTTTATGTGCTTGAAAATAAATATCATCGATAGCGATACAGCAGTCGCACAGAAAGCCCCACTCTCTTTGGTTGTTTAGCTGCTGAAGGACATAGTTGCTGTGGCTGGTTCTTGCCATCTTGTACTTCAGTTACAGCCCTGCACAAAGAAGAAGACATCTGTTAAATCACGAGCACAAAAAGCAAACCATACTTAAACGTAGGGAGGCACTGCCATCTTTTTCTTCTCTAGGTCCTCCTATTCTCACACTGTTTGTGGTACAGCTTCCCGTCTGGAGATCTTTGCTGGTAACTACTACGAATATTGATGCCAGTGAAAACATCCATAATTCCATGTTCTCACCACTAGACTTACAAGACTAGTAAACTAATAAACATAACCACCACACATGTCAATCAGAGCAACGCTGCTAGAATATAAATTAGCAACTATATCTCAAAGCCCTACAGCCAAGATTTTCAGATATGAATTCTGAATGCAGAACTTCAAAAACTTCACAGGGTAGACTTCTGTAAGATGGCCCCAGGACAACACCTATACAAGGTAAGCTGACTGTAAGAAACCATTCTTCAGTCTCAACTTGCCTTTTTCACCTGTCAGTACAACGGGCATATGATGCAACACATACTGGAAACCAGGCCAGGCTCAAACTGGTCTTTCCCTCCCCATTAAAGGAATCTAAGAAGATATATCAGTGGAGCATCCACACAAGCTACATCCACACACTTTTTGCTCTTCAGGGCAGCTCAGGGACAGTCTCAACCTTATCTGCAAGGTGTCTTACAAACCACAAATTGCAAACTCAAATGCATTCTCAGAAACACAGGGTAGTCCAGCTGTGATGGCACATCCCACGTACAAGCCCACTGCAGATGGTGACCAGGCTAGCTGCGTGACAGCCACACGGACTGCAGAGAGGCAGGAAGTGGTGCGCGCCGTGCCTCCAACTGCTCTCAAAACCACTCGTTCAGAGCGCTGTAATATAACTAAAATATGTAGACAGGAGACCGTCAAAGAAAAACTCAGCAACGGAGAACTGTGAAGGACAGCAAGCCAGAGGTGGAGCCACAGTGAAATGAAGCCTCAACAAAGGCTGGAGGGAAAGGTCTGTAAGTGCTGAAAGTTGCTGTAAGTGAAAGGACTAATTTGTCCTCAAGAGAAAAGAGGAAGAAAACGTAATGGTTTACGTTAACAAAAACATCCAGAAAAATGTATTGTACGCAGGAGGTATGCATTTGATTTACAGAAGATCAACTTAACCAAGTATGGCCAGATCCAACAGCTAGTCACTACTCACTTTGGAAAACCTTTACTGATACACATAATCTGAACTAACTGCACAGGGAGGGGGTTGAGAAACCAAAAGAAGGTATAAGGAATGCCCTAATTGAAATGAAAAACCTAAAGCAATACTGAGCATTCTTAACATTTTGAAAGGTTATTACAAACAATGGAAATAACTATAAGAGATTTGTACAAGTAAAGTACAGGCTAGCAGATAAAATATATTAAATGGCATTTTATGACTCAATGAAATGCATGGATTGATTTGCAACCATTCTTTCAACTGTCCAAAATGTAAACAAAATACACACAAAAAAGGTCCCTGTTTCTTCTTATTCCCCTGACAGCTTACATCTCCTAGAGGCTGGGAAATGGGTGGAGAAATTAAATTCCACAATTAGCACTGAATTCGCAAGTCACAGGCGTTGCCTGGCTTGTTAAGTAGCAAACCTAACGTTAAGTCACCGTTCTTCTTCATTCCACGAAGGACTGCCATGGAAGAAACACATTCAAGCTCTCAAGACGAGAACGCGCTCACCATGCCCAGCAGTATTCCCTACTGCCCGTTTATATAGCAGTACTTACAGATCACCACCAGCACAAGACCTTGTCTGACAACAGGAACGCTGAGATTTGGGTTGAACTACACTGATAATGAGCATCTGAATGGTAGCTGCTCCTCTCCTCTCAACCCAGTCCTCCACACCCAAAACTCAAGGCGAGCAACCTGCCATAATAATTCTCTGACCAGTTCGGCCCAGTGACGTCCACTGCAGAAATACAACTTGGTGCATGAAATTAATTTAATGGCTTTCTTACTAACTCGCAAAAGGGTGGCTTTGAAAGTAGGAGAATCTCTGAAACAACTTCATGTCTTTTCTACAGAAGACTGATTATTGTCTAAGTCACTGGGTGAATTCAGATGTTTCCATGAGAAATAGCAAAGCTCTCAACATCAAGTAATAATAAAAAGGCACTTCATAATCTTCCAAGTGCTAACGTGTTTTGGATTTGAGGTAATTCATTAGATACTTAAATATAACTCAGTATACTGTATCAAGTATTAAGAACAGCAGCTGCATAATGACAAAGAACTGACTTCAACTTCCACACTGTAAGAGTGAAAACCAACAAGAAAGTGAGAAGATGCAGTCTAAGGCATCACTGGCCTCTTGGTGTGAACTGCCATGAAGACAAGAAAAGGCTGAGGACAGCTGGTTTTAATCTCATCCTCATAAAGTGGCAAGTTTTAATTTTTTAGGTTTTTTTTTTGTACACTAAAAGTACTCCATCGTATCTTCCAATAGCAGAAGAGCAGTACAAGCAGCAAGCCCGTACCGAAAAAGGTGGTCACAAACTATCTGCACACAACTGCAGACCAGGGTATTTCCACACAGTGGGAACAATCTGGCAGCCGCTGGAGTGACAGCACAGAAACTCATCGTTTCTAAGTTTCCTTCTTTGAAAAAGGTGAAATATATTTCACCTTTTGACAGGGGAACTCTTGCAGAGCTTTCAGCACTGTCCTGATACACAACAATGATGCACTGGCAATGCCCACCTCCTACCACCACTCTGGAAAAAAACACCTCAAGCATGAGGTCACTTGACCAGGACAGCAAGGTGCTCAGATACGTACCCGGCCTCTATTGTGGTAGTACTACAGGTAGGTATTGAAATAGAGAGCGTTTGAAGTTATTTATGTCAATGAAAGTACTGGCATTCTCCCTCTGGATGCTGTATTAACCTGCTGGATGTAACTATATATTTACAGCTGCCAACACTTCCCACTACGAGAGCCTGTGTTGGGCTATTTAAAACTTTGACACATTTCAACCAGGAAAGGCAAAACTTTCCTTCTGAATTGTCTGCTTTGGACTGATTTTTTTTTCCCCCCCTCCACAGAAAATTTCAGCCAAAACCGTTCCAAAAATGAGGCTAAGAAAAAGCTTTCATATATGTAGATTATTACTTTTTCTTTTAAAAATAAAAAAAAGTTTCTCTTCCAAAATCTTTGAAGAGAGACTTCACATGGGAGAAAGTGCTATCTCTTGGATATGTTGTCACGATAGAAAAATCTGCCTAAGTTGGGCCAAGCTATAAGCTTGAGGAGAAGATAGAAATTATCAGTTTGTTCACACTTAAGACTTTTGAAAGTTACTAAAATCTCAGATTACAGCCTCGCTGAGAACATTTCATCCTCTTGCAGCTCCTTTGTACCTAGGGGCCCGCCTGAGCCATCCCACCCGCAGTAAAACCCCCCTTTTGTGCAGAGCTCTGCCATGGCTTTAAACTACAAGAGGGTAAATTTAGGCTAGATCTAAGGAAGAAATTTTTTACAATGAGGGTGGTGAAACGCTGGAACAGGTTTGCCCAGAGAGGTGGTAGGTGCCCCATCCCTGGAAACATTCAAGGTCAGGCTGGACGGGGCTCTGAGCAACCTGATCTAGTTGAAGATGTCCCTGCTCACTGCCAGGGGGTTGGACTAGATGACCTTTAAAGGTCCCTTCCAACCCAAACCATTCTATGATTCTTTGATTCCATGTGCCACCTCCACAAAGTCACGAACCAGCAGCAGGGCTTGCTGGAGATTGCTCCATATCACGACTCGCTGCTGGGTTTTAGCATCCCTCCTGGCAGCTGGATGGAAAAGACGCCCGGTTCTGGCTGATGAGAGCCAGACCTAGGAGCGGACTTAGTGAAAACACAGGGAGATCAGAAACTGTAAGGGAGGGAAAACCTCTGGAAATCAGGAGGGCAGGAAGGGGCAGGCTGGGAGTGGAGTGCTGAGCCGAGAGGAGGGGACTGGGATTAGGAAGCAGCAGTGGGAATTAAAATGGGTGCAATGAGGGTCTAAACGATAGAGGGAAGGTGCTTGGGCAAGGGGCTGGGAAGAGCCAAGTTGCAGGGGCCAGGGCAGAAGGGGTAAAAAAAGTAGGCATGCTTTTGCTGGGGAACGGGTGGAGAACAATTATAGCCTTCACCCCATCAGAGCTGGAACTGAAGCCCGAATTCCCAATTCTACCATCCCTTTGCCATCAGCAAATATCACGGGCTTGCTGACAAACTCCTTTCCCTCTCAGAAAATGATCATTTACCATTATTTTGTTACTTCAATTGCTAAAATGGCAGCGATCTGCATTTATCACCCATGTGGGTGGTTCAATGCTGCAAACTATTTTTGAAGTTTGCTTTGGAAATAAAGCAGCCATTAGAATAAAAACAGGTCCTTTTTACAAAAAACCCAAGGTTTCAAAGTTAAGTGTATACACAAGAAACACCATAATTAATGGAGGATTAATTCAGCTGCCATTTGTATATATATTGTAGTACAGTCTTCCAGCCCTCCTCTTACCAAAGGCTCCCTTCCTTACTCAGCGCATCCTCTCAATCTGTCCAGGGATGGACCTGAGCAGCAACAACACAAGATACCTGCTCATTCAGCACAGCATTTGGAGGATGTGAAGTGACTGAGACCGGGGGACAAAAGGGAGAATCTCACAGCAACGAACACTGCCTTGGAGAACAGCATCCCATCGTCATCAGTGCCAGGACAGGTCATTTCAACTTTTTTTTTTTTTTTTTGGTAAGTCTGGATTGCATTTTTTGGATGTCCAGTTTCTTCAGACAGGGAAACACCACCGGCAGCAACTGAGGCCAATGGGAGCTATCCTCTGTATGTATTAATCACCAAGTATCTTGAAAAATTAAAGCTCTAGGCAGGCAAGTCTGTCAATCCAAAACTTTTAAGTATTTCTGATCCTCTCTGACTCTTTTCTATTTCAAAAAGAGGAGAAAGGCCAGCCACTTGCCCAACAGACTAGCACGCTGCCTTTGTGAAGCACCCAAATACTGCAGTCACAAACATCACAGGAAAGTCCACGAGGAACATAATTTAACTCCATCTTCAGCAATGATTGATTTGTGCAGTAAACACAGCAACAGGCCACGCCGTAAGCAATACTGAACGATGCAGAGGTGTTCTGAAAAAATATGGTAGTAAAGCATCTGATATGAAAACGAAAAGTGAAGATACTTGAGTAAGGTAATTTCATTCCAATTTGCAAACTCAAAGTCTCCATATACATTTTATTTTCCTAGTAAATGTTTGTTTTTACACTGCCACGCTTTGAATCAAGCTGGTTTTCTGCCACCAGATTTTTTCTTTTATTTTGAGCCACCACTCATGTACTATTACTACTCTAATGTTACCATGAACAAGGTAAGTTGCACTATTACACTAACAAAATACGTTATTTATAAGTCTGCTAACAAGAACGAGCAGGTGTTTACTATAGCTCCATGCTTTTTGTCATTTCCTCACATTTAAAATTTTCTAAGCTGTTTTAAAATTAAAGAAGTAAACGAAGTCCTCAAGCAAAGAACTGGTAAAGTTCTTTTGCTAACTCCTCTGTCTTTAAAAAAGACGTACCACAAGGTTCAGAATTTAGGAGCCTTTCGGCTCCTAAAATTAGTAGGTGGTTTTCAAAACCCAGCATTTCCACTGCTGAGCAGGCAAAAATGGAGCGCTTACATGCTTAGTTACTGGCTGCTTTTCTCTGGAAACCAAGAGCAGGCTGGACAAAAGTATAATAAATGAGCGGAGAATTTGGTGCTAATAGAAAACGAGACGGGAAAACCTCAAGAAAACAACGCCCAGTTATCCAAAGAAACAAGCGCGTGGGCAGCAGAAAGCAAATTCCCCATCGCAGTCTGACACCATATCCCACCCTGGTGCGGGTTCCCAAGAACTCCCCTCCCTAAAGAGTTATTTTGCCTCTGTGGGTCAGATCCACCAAATAATCTGGATTCCTAAACGACAGCATCTAGATGCTCAGGAGAAAATCCTACACGACATGTCTAAATTCTCTGCATGATGCCTGAGAAGCTTAGGCGTTCGGCTAGTGCATTGACCATGGAGCTGTCGACAGCCTACAACTTTTATCTAGACATACTCAAGAGGAAGCCACCGAGATTGCTCTGGTCCTGTAGAGTCCAAGAAGGTGCCTTGGTTTACACAAACGCTGCAAAAATGGCAAAGAACTTGGGGCCAGGTGACCACCCTCCACCTCAGCAGAAGGTACGGATCAGTTGCAGTCTGCATTGCAAGCGTAGCCTTGATCATGAATCAAAACAATTATGGGAATTCCATATACTACCAGGGAAAATCTAATTAAGCTCCATTATTCGGGCTATGAAGGACTGAAGGTATAATTTATCCTCCTCCCACAGCCCTTCCAATCAGCTCCCTTCAGGCGTGCTAGTTGTGAAGCCATTTTCAATGATGTAGATACTCATCTTCAGACACATCCTCATGGCTGAATCAACTCATTTTAAACAGACTTGTGGCCAACATATAGAAACAAGTTTTAGCTGACACCTGGGCTAGACCTGAACCAGGGAAAGGTAAGACGCTCCAAAGCCCCCAACCACGAGCTGCCAGAGCCACTGGATCCCCTCCTCAGCAGGCCGTTCTCCGCTGATTCAGCATCCACGTCCGCAAATGAGAAACAGCCGTCAAAATTTAGCAAGTTATGATTCTCAGCTGCTAACTGAGAATTAGTTAAGATGTATGACATGATCATAGGTAAGAACACTCATCGAAAGACAAGGAATAAGGTGTCAGGAAAGCATGAGTGAATAAATTAAGAACACTGAAGCCCCATCTCAACTTCAAACAACTTTAGATCAGATCTATGGAGTACAAGTACTAGAGAGAGCTTATGCAGTCTTTTAAAGTAACTTGCTAGCCACAAAGGATTACTCTAGAAAGTCACAGTTATCTTTTATCTGACACTTCTACAGTTGTAAAAAGTTGTCAGGCAACATGGTAATGACATGTTCAAAAGAAACAATTAGTGGGGAAAAAATTATGACACCCCATTTATGCCTTGTAGCAGAAAGATGAGCCTTTTTATCTAGGCTTTCCGAGTTACCCTGACTTTCAACTTCTAGAGGCATCTTGGTGGTTTAGCCATCTCTTGAGACCCTCAAATGAAGACACGTGTGCCTTCCAGGAAAGCATCCTTGGCTAAATACAAGTTGTACTTTGGCGTAACAACTTGCTGGATGCGCATGAATGAAGCACAGTAACTTGTCACACACAGGTCAGACTACAGATTTCGCTGACTCTTTCTGGCCTTAAATGCTTCACATTTTACTTGCAGCACATTAAAAAAAATAAAGCCCCTAAGGCCTCCATCCAATGAAACAGGTTTAGTATAGGAAAAAAGGTAACAGCCAGCTAATTCTAGAGAATTTTGCAATGGCACAACACGTACAAAGAAAAAATCACCAGACAAATTTGAGGATATAAATGGTCTTCATGCAAATTATGTCAGCTGTTGTGCCCACAGGCTGAGTCTGCAGCAGAACTCTGGGTGACGGTGTTTACCGTGCCCAAGCAGAGGCAGGGCAGGATAACCCAACCGCTGGGGAACCACGGGTCAAACTGAAAAACGCACATGGGGCTTCTCATGCTACGTGCGTGTGAGGTCCGGAAGGACTCTAGTGAGAGGTCCAGCTGTAACAGCTAAGAGAAAGGACACAGGGATTTTTATCAGGAAACTTTCATTATCTCAATTCTGAGCAGGTATTTTGTTTCCATACAGCAGATGAGTAACTCCTAAGGCTTTGTCCATCCTGGACTTTCAGGGCTCTCCACTGTCAGCAACAATGGGAATCTGTGAAAGAAGCAATTAACCTCACACGTTCAATCAAGAAAGCATCTAAAAACCCAAATCACTGGTTGATATGAGCACTCTCAACGTAATTGCTGCAAATTCCTGTGCCAGTGACAACATGGCACGAAGAAAAGACTTGTGCAAGCAGAGCTGAAGCATCTGTTAAGCCTGTGATCTTATTCCACACAAAACTTTCCGGCTACCAGGAAGAAGGGGCTTCTATTACTTCTCCGAGCTTCCTACGCAGCACCAACCTATGTCTTCATTGCCTACATCCTCCTGCAGCCACCCCTCATCCATTCAAACCCCCCCCCACCGCCGTGCCGGCTGGCTCTCTGCTACCTCAAACAGCAGCGGAGTGCAACTAATACGACTTGTTACTCCTTGGGTTTTCTGGCCAGTCATCCAAAAATCTCTCCACAATCTTGTCAACTCGCTATGCTGCTGCGTAGGAAAATCTCTGCCAGCGCTGCAACCGTTCGCGTTTGGCCGGTTTTCCCCACGGCCATATGGTCTCAATGCCTCTCCCCCGCTCACCATGAAAGCTTAAGTTGTAATTCGGTAAAAATGAGAAGCCCGCATCCCCCCTGCTCACGGCTGCCGTGTGGGTTTTTCCAAGAGCTGTAATGAGGAATGTTAAACAAACACCTTTAATTAAAGGAATGTTTGTTTAATGTAATTAAATGCCTAAGGAACACCACCACGCTGTTGCAGCCCCGGATAGTTTTGCAGTATGTGCTGTACCTTGCGATACTCTAGTGCAAGGGAAATAATGCAAGCAAATGACATAATCTGGCAGTAAATATCCAAATATTAAACAGCATCCAACCCATGCTATCCGTTTACCAATGCCTACGTGTCAAGAGGAACCGGCACTCGTCTATCAGCCGACAAAGAGGCCAAACTTGAGAATCTGAGTTACAAAAAATCCTGAAAAAAAGCAAGCAGTACAACCCCAGCGCCAAACCCCCGGCGTTTTCAGTCCCCTTTTCTCTACTCTTTTTACTACCTTTCTGTCCGAGAAGAAAAGAGGAGTCCTTTGAGGAACGAGACTTTCAACACCACTCCCAGAGCAACACAGGGCTTGTTTTTATGTGACAAAACTATTCCCCTTCCTTTCCAGCCGCCTCCAAGGCGATCCCGTGCACTGCCAGCCCCGGGTGAAACCCAAGTCTCCCGCCTGGCAGGGTGGAGCATTCCCTCCAGGCTGCAGCTCGGTTTTTCGCTAAACTAGTGCAACTCACTCGAAGTTCTGAGGTTTGTTTGGCTGGGGTTTTCAACGAAAAGGAGACAGGGAAGGCAGCGCGCGGACCCGCCGGCCTGCTGGCGGGGGGGACGGGGCTGGGCGGCGATAACGGCACTCGAGATGTTCAACGCGACTCCGAGCCCCAGAGCAAACAGGGCAGCGCGGTGCCCTTCCCCGCCTCACGCCCCCGCACCTCCCTAGGCCGCTTCTCCTTTCCCGGCGCCGGCGCCCCGC
>WAAD01008211.1:389434-406495 GCA_013389945.1 Fregata magnificens
GCGCCTCCGCCGCGGCGGCTCCGGGGGGCGCGGGGAGCGACGGGGGGCGCGGGGCAGTAGGAAGCACGGTCCGAGGTCAGGGCAAAAACGCGAGCGACGTGTAAAGTTAGTGCCGATACACCACGGAGCGTAGTTAATATGTAGGAGAAACAGCTTTGCTTGTAGCTGGCACGTCGAGAAGTCCCGGATAGGTTTCGAGCTCATTGAGCGCGGGTTTGGGCACCGGCGGTGGTACCGGTAGGAGAAATTGTTAAATCGGGGTGCAGGGACCGTCTGGAAGAGGCTCTGCGGGGCCGTGCTCCGTGCCGGGCGCCCGTCTCGTTCCAGTGGTGAGAAACCCACATTTGAGGCTTCGGGAGCTCTCTGATTTCTTCGTGAGATGAACATCTTGTTCTCTTGCTCTCAGGCACGCCATGGATACGACCGGCCACAGCGTCCTCCTCCTCCAGCAGCTGAACATGCAGCGGGAGTTTGGCTTTCTGTGTGACTGCACGGTTGCCATTGGAGATGTTTATTTCAAAGCCCACAGAGCGGTGCTCGCTGCTTTTTCAAACTATTTTAAGATGATATTTATTCATCAGACGAGGTAAGGACACACAGCTCTCCCACCTTTTAACCACTCTGCTCAACTTTCTGCTTTTTCCCCTTTCTAAAGGTATTACAGTCTAAAAGAGCGTAAGTGGGGATGTTAGATGGCCTGAGATTATTTTCCTAACCCAGCACATGCCTCGGCTCTCTAAACATTCCCAGTCCAGAATGTGCTGTCCTGTAAAACCACCCTCTTAGTCAGCGTACACTGACATCAGGCCCCTGATTTTGAAGATGAGACATTTGCATGACCAGAGAAAATAAACATCCCCAGTCCTCCTGCAGTGAGAACCTCACAGATTTGCAGTCTAGGGATATCCAGGTACCTCCTGCCCGTACACAGCCTGTCCATTACTTTACATTAGCTTGTAGGCAAGCTCGCTGGGTGGGACTGTCCCTTCTGGCAGGACCCGTGGGCTTGAAGCAATCAAGAAGCTGTAGCCTTATCGCAGTTCTGCGCTTCAGACTCTTGCAGATAAGGGCCGAGACTGAGAGCATCAATTTATTTCAAGCTGCTGTTCAGATGCTTCCCCCAGCCGGGTCAGGAGTGGTTCTGCAGGTATAATGACGGCAGTGCCGAGGTCTAATCTCACCTCTGAGATGGAGCTTGCTGCTTGTAATCGATTAAACCCTTCTACATTCTCCTTCCTTTTTGAGGGTCGTGGCCCCCAGCACCTTTGCAGGATAATTGTTAGCCATCAGCCGTGTAGCCCTTCGGCTGGAAGTGAGAAGATCAGTTAACTTCCTTTCCGATAGATGTTGTTTACTGACACTTATGTGCAAAGCTCATAAAGAGTACACAGTAGCGGCAGCTGAATTTATTACTTAAACAGACAAATATTCTTTGCCTCGTATTATTGGAGTGGCACATGCCGGTGACGTGTAGCTTGCATGGCGTCGCTGTGGTGCCGTGCGGCAGCAATTGGCTGTGCGTGCGAGTGACGGGGTGACCAGGAGCTGGCCGCTCTCACCGTCCCTGGCTGCGGTTGTGTGCATGGTCTTTATAATCACATGGATAAATACACGGTCTGGCACTTTGCTGCACAGACAGGGCACATGCACCTCTGCAGGTCTTGGCGGGGAGCGCTGCTCATTGTGAACTGGGAGGCAGGCAGCAGCGCAGATGCTCTAACAGCAAACGGCGGAGCAAATGTATGGGCAGGTGATGGATCAGGACTGTAATTTGGAGCCCTGTATGTACTTAATCATCTGTCTTGTTTCAGCGACTGCATAAAAATTCAGCCTACAGACATCCAGCCTGACATATTTAGTTATTTGTTGCATATCATGTACACCGGGAAAGGGCCAAAGCAGACCGTCAGCCAGAGCCGACTAGAGGAGGGCATCCGCTTTCTCCATGCAGACCACCTCTCCCGTATCGCCATCGAGGTGAACCAAGTGTTCTCCCCAGAGCCGGTCCAGTCTTCAAACTTGTACGGCATCCAGATCTCGACTGCACACAAACCAGCGAAGGAATGCCTGGGAGCGAAGGAGAGTCTGCCCAAGGCGGGCAGCAGGTCTGCTGCCCAGGGCGATCACCCGCAGCTGCAGCTCTCTCTGGCCATCGGCCTGGATGACAGCTCCCTCGACCAGCAGGTTGCTCGCCCCTCTGCTCAGGTCGCTCGCCCCTCCGCTCAGCCCGCTGCTCTTGCCAAGCCGGCAGAAGAGCGTCCGAAGCTCTCGGTCTCCATAAAGCAGGAGAGGTGCGACTCGGAGCCCGTGGTGTCCCAGAGCTGCACCCCTCCTTCTCCGGAGGTAGCAAGCCCCATCTTTGCTAAGGCCAGCCTCAAGGTGCACTTGTGTCACTACTGCGGGGAGCGTTTCGACTCCCGGGGGGGGCTGCGGGAGCACTTGCACACCCATGTCTCGGGCTCGCTGCCGTTCGGTGTGCCGGCTTCCATCCTGGAAAGCAGCGACCTGGGGGAGGTGCAGCCTCTGGCTGAGGACAGGGAGGCTGGGGATGGCCACCGGCTCGGGGCCTTCCTCCTCAAGGAGGACGAGCATCAGCTGGAGCATCTGAGCTGTAGCGACCTGGAGCCTCTGCAGATCGGCCAGCTCTCCCTCATCTCCAAGGACCACGAACCAGTAGAGTTGAACTGTAACTTTTCTTTCTCGAGAAAGAGAAAAATCAGTTGCACTGTCTGTGGCTGCACGTTTTTCCGGAAGAGCCAGCTGCTCGAACACATGTACACACACAGAGGGAAACAGCACAAATACAGCCGCTGCCAGCGGCTGGAGAGCCCCGCGACCCCCAGGTTTCGTCCTTACTGTGACAGCGAGAGCGTGGGGAAAAGCTCCAGTTTATCCCAAGACCACTTAGATGAATGTATACTGGAGTCAGATCTCATCCAAGAAAGCGTTGATACGATCCTGGTAGAGTAGTTCTCCCCCTGTGTAGCCTTCAGGTGCTGAAACTGGATATTTTGGCATTTTCCATCTAGTGGGTGGCTGCTCTCCGCAGACGATTATCTTCACCGTTCCCGTTGCCTGTGAGATAACTGTGAAGAACTGCACACTTAGGTTTGTTTACTTGCTTTTTTTTACTTCTCTAACTCAAACTCAAGCCAATTCCCATCTAAGTCCTTCTTGGAAGCCTCTGTGTAACTCAGTTCCTTTTTTCGTAAATGTAAACTTATTCCTGCTGGGCTTTACTAGAGTTAAGACTGTTGCTGGGTGTGAGATTTAAGCATCGTCTAATATGCTGCGCGGTGCCTAGGACTGTTTGTATCCCATAGAATTGCTCTTCTGAAACTAGATGGAGGGAAATGTAGAAGGAAATATGTATGGTGTTTCCCAAACAGTTTGTTTTTAATTAAAATAAATATCTTGAGGACATGAATCCTGAAGCTTGTGTTGTATAACTGCAGTTAATAAATCTCTGCATAAATACAGGCGGGAGCCATAAGGCTGGTCTTTTCAAGGGAACTGGTGGCGTTGATGCAGGGGTGGCAACCTTTACTTTGACAAGCCCTGGAGTCCTCATCAGTACAGTCTTTTAAATTTACTTTTAGACTCAAGGGGTTTGCATGCATTTTTCCTCATTCCTACTCCTCCCTCATCAACTGCTACTGCATGAGCAGAGACAAATTCTTGTGCCCCTCTAGGACCACGTCCCATTATTGGACCATCTTCTCTGCAAGGAGGAATGAAAGCTGCAAAGAAGTGTCCTCTCAGAGAGGAGGCACATCCTAACCTAAGTCTTTACAGGATTAAATACCACACATGGCTTTTCTCAGTGAAAATGATTTCTGACTCTATAAACAGCTTGGAGCAAACACATTCTTCAATATTACAATCTGTATATTTGCTAAGAGCAAATATATAATGTGTTATTTCTTCTCTGCTTGTGGAGCCACCGTAAGATGGTAAAATGCAAGCTTTTTGCCTTTCATTTATCATTGCTTGATATCTGAAGAGTAGTAACTTATCCAAGAGGGGTTTAAAATTGTACACGTCCCTCTTGGATTTGTATTTTGTTCCTCTGTAGTTTTTCACCTGAGATGCCCCAGGCTTCCTACCGTACGGTCTCCGACCCATCCCTCAAGAGATGCTCTTCATCAGAAGGCCCCAAAGAGGCACACAAAGTTCTTACAGCGCAGAGGTTTCTTTGGCAGCGAAGAGCAAAAGCCTTGCGAGCTGCTCCCGTAATCTCATTACCCAGTTTTTGAGAAGCTGGAGGCTCCCTGCCAGTCCTGGTGGAGTTGAGTCATTGCCTTCGGAAAGGGGGAGCCTGAACAATGGTGAGAACAGTTTATTGTCAAAGTGCCCGCTCCAAAGCTCTTTGTAGTCAGGACCCTTGAGCTGTCTTCTTTGAAACTGTCCTGGAGCAAGAGCTGCAATTAAATCGCTGCCGAATTAGAAGACCATCTGAGGTCTTTGTAAGGGCGGCTGCTGCTTCTCCTGGGCAGGGAGCTGCACACTCCAGGGGATGGATTGGCCACCGAGGGCTGCCAAATTGTGTTTTAAGACAAAGGGGAAAAACAAACAGCCTCAGCCTGCCCGGATGATGTTACAAAACGTACGCTGCGGTTTGGTGTGTGCTTGCCTGCTAGACTGAGTGCTCCTCTTGCTGTGCGTACCCATTAAAGCTGCTCTGGTGTGAATGCATTTTAACTCTGCTTAAAAAGCCTTTCTTTAAAACAAGCAAACAAACAAAGCCCTGCCGACATCCAGGCTTGCAAATGCTGCATCTGAGCACTGAGCAATCCTCATGGAGCATTTCCTAGATGAGAGCCTTCTGGGTGTCTCTCGGGCTAATAGCGTCAGCTAAATCGCATCCAGCACAGACTGCTTATAACTGGGGCAAATGCCCTTCAGCCTCCACTGACCTCTATTTCTACATGATGTTAAAAAAAAAAAAATGGTATTTTATAGTCATTCCCTATTTGTGTGTGACACTTTACCGGGTGAGCTGGCTTCTCCGGGTGCCGCTTGCTTCACTCGGGTTCCTACATTTAATTTAAGAACAGAGAGGAATGTCTGCTGGGTTGGGTATACCTGTAGAGAAGAGCTAAAAGTGAGTTTTCAGACTATTCGGTCAGTAGATGAGCACCTTGGAACTTCGACTACATGCCTAACTTCCCTGAACTAATTGATACTGAAAGTCAAACAGCCCTTGATGTCCCTGCAAAGATAACCGGGCAGCCGTAATAGAGCTCAGTATTGGGCACAGCAGGGGAGACACCAAGCAGCAGTGCCCGAAGGCATCTCCAGGACATGCTGCTGGTCTTCAGGTTTGTGGGCAGGAATGTTTCGTTCACTTCTTGGCCATTAAAAAGGAGCTTTAATAAAAACTGTGAACTCGGGTAGAAAATCCAAATGTCTATCAATCAGCTGTATGTGCGTATGTGTTGTAGGAGTGACTCCGTTGCACTGACTGGAAATACATCAGTAAAGCTGAAATCATACTGAAATCAGCACTGTGTTCATGTACGTGCTCAGTATGTCTTCGAGAAGTTAGGAGTGTAAGTAAGTGATTTTTTTTTTTTTTAATCATCATACCCCTTTTTAGGGTCTACTTTGGTTAAGCTATTCAGTGCCAAACATCTGTGACATCAAACACCTGCGAAATGCATTTTTTGCATCATTTGCAATGCAAGAAATGAATTTCCAGCAGTTTTCTGCTGCAAGCATTGAAGTGCTGTTATAATTAAAGCAGTAGAAAAAGCTTGAGAGACAGAAGTCGTCAGCTCTGAGTTACGTTAACTTGAAAACATCGTTCTCTCTAAGTCTTACGAATAGAAAATAATTTTAGAAGACAGTTATGTTTGCTAAGCAAGGGCAGCAGCTGCTCCGGGATACATCATAAGAAGTTTTATTACTGTATGTAGAAGACGCTAGAATTACTGAGTGCTTAACCTTTATGCCGGTGCATGCTTGAAAATCTGCCTGACTTGCACAGCTGGGCTTGGCAAGTATTCATTTCTTGTGGTTTTTTTTTTTTCATGAAAACATAGAAGAATTTGTCACAGCGCGCAGAATAATGAGACTGGTGATTCCTTCCAGATATTTGCGATTGGCTGATAGATGCACATGGGCTTAGGCAAAGAAAGCCCCAGGGTGGTGATACTTGAAGGCTGGAAATCTAAAAGCTCCAGGGGATCCCCAGAGCTTTGCCCTGTGCTGCGAAGGGGTCCCAGCATCCAGGGTGCGGAGCTGATGAACCACAGGCATTGAAGTGCCTTGTCTGTGGGGTCTGCAGCTCATGTTTTATGAAAACATGGGAAGATCGGGGCTCAGAGCGCTGCCAAAGCCCCATGGCGTGAGCAGCCTCCTCGGCCAGCTCAAGTTAACCTCTGAAATGCCAAGGGTGTGCTGCAGTGGCTACCATCACTTTCATATGTATCTGGGTGCTGGCCTGAATATGCCGCCTGTAGGTTGGGTGGCTTATCGACCAAAGCATGCTAAACAATTTCGAGATAGGTATTTTGAAATATTTTTAGTGCTCTGATGCTGAACAGGCTGGGTCCAACAGGGGCCATGTTTCTTGGGCTGCTTAGGGTACAGTAAAGGGTGTGGAATAAAGGGTATTTACCCCCCTTGCAGCATGGGGTCTAGTTATTTTACTGAGAAGCTTGCTTTTCACCACCTGCAGTGCTGGCTGGAGATGGCATTTGGTACCATTCATGCAATGAAAGCGTTAGGCTGAACTTCTCCTGCATTACCGGTGCCAGAGGAGCGAGACTTCGATGCCTGTTACTTGCACAAGTCGTCTTTAAAAGGTAACCCGTCCCCTCTCAACATTCACCTGCAAATATTCAGATTTTACCTCTTCCACCTTTGAATGTCTGGGCAGCTGGGGGAGAGCGATGCCGGCACTTGCCTGCCAGCTGCCCAGGAGGTGATGCTGATGGCGGGGCTGCGCTCGCCCCATCTCCATGCAGTATAAAAAAACCCTTTAGCTCATTTTATCTTCTGCGCAGGGTGTGGTTACAACATGTGTCCTCAGCCATCTGGCTACACCAGCCATTCGGGCAGGGTCTTCGCTCGCGTGTCGTCTGTCAAATCACTGCAAAATCGAGCGGCAGCAGCGAGTGAGGGTGCAGAAGGGCTGACACAGCCCATCCGTGGGTGCAGTGCCCCTCACCAGAGGGGTTTGGGACATCTGTGCACTCTGAGAAGGTTAAAAAGGGAAAAGGAATTTGCTGTCAGGATGTAAACTTGAAGCAGCAAGCATTGCAGTTAAAAATAAAACCATGAAATACCGCTATCACGAGCTTTCTAGAAAGAGTGTAATGCTGATACTGAATAGTTTTCTACTGTTTTGGAGGCAGAAGGTATAAATCCTGTGTAAGCGAAGCCTTCAGAAGTGCAGTGAAAAGTGATCTCAGCATACGCAATTCAGCATCATTGAATGGGACCGTGAGCTATCAGTGGCCAAGGCAGGAGGTTTCTTCTTGGCTTGTCAAAGCCCTCCCACAGCAATCTGCCAACAGCAGGTTGTGCCATACCGCTGCAATTACCTTCAGCTTCGCTGTTTAATAAAACCCAGCCTTTTCTCTCCCCCTCTTGCCATGGTATGCCAAAAAGGATTGCTACCGAGTGGGCTTCCCAGCAGTCCAGCACTAGGAAAATATATTCTGAGCAATAAGAAATTGGGAGGAAAAAGGTAATGAGGATGGAACTGCCCTAAATTACATGCCAGTCAGATATTTACAACTGGAGCTGTGTCAGGACTGAATTCCCCGAGATGCAATCGCAGCATTTATAGGATTTGCATGTTTCATTAAGAAAAAGTAATGACACAACTTCAAAAGCAGCCTAAGAGAGGAAATGTTTCCACTAACTATTCCAAACCAGAGGCTGCACCCTCAGAACAAAGGCACAGCAAAGCTCAAAACTTTGTCTGCTGAATTAGGCCGGTTTTCACCTGAGCTGAGATGCCCCTGGGAAGCTTTGCAGGGCTCCGGGCAGCATGGCAGCCTGCACGTGGCTTTACCCTCCCAGGATGCATAGGGCAATGCCGCTAAAGGCTTCCAGCAGCAGTCAGGCAAATTTTAGTCCATGTTAACCCTCCTGTTACTGGGACAAATGGCATAAGAAAACGTTGTGTAAAGCCCTCTGTCCTTCCTGGTGCTGGATTTGCAACCCACCGGTTGCAGGACGTAAAGCCAGCTATAGGCACCGGGGCGGGGAAACCAGGGCCCCGAGCCATCGGGGGCGATGCAGGGGAAGGAACCTCACGGTAGGCAGAAGCGTGGTGTCAACTGTCAAGCCAGGCCTCTGTGGGGCCAGTGCCAGTGCTGGGCGTGCAGCCCTGCCAAGCTCCAGCCGAAAGCGCCGCCGTACCAGGGGGTGGAGGCTGATGCTGAGCGTCACCCCCTTTTCCCTGCAGCCATCCCGGGAGGGGCCCGGTCCGGCAGCGGTCGCCTCCGTCACCCCGCAGCAACATCGGACCCAGCAGAGCCGGCGCCGAAGCCTGTCATTAGGGGCCGAGCATCCCCTACCAGCCTCTCTTTATCCCGGCAGTGCGGTTGTGAGCCGCTTACTCATCGCTTTAATGAGCAGGATGCAGGTGTGCATTCCTGTTGTGCCTGTTGCACACGCCTGCCGGCCCCGCACTGGCGAGCCAGCCGGTCCCTCAGCCCGCTGCGTCGTGCCCGCAGGCTCGCAGCTGGTCTGCACACTTCAGGGAGATTCGGGACGAGAGGCTTTCGGTGCTTCGGCCTTCCCTGCCTCGCTCCAGCTAGCAAACTAAATGCAAATCCAGTTGCAGGCTGTCTGGGCTGCGACGAAGCGCCGCGCAGCTTCCGCCCGCGCTGCAACGACAACGCCCGACGCCTTTGTGCAGCAGCAGTCTGGGGGAGCTTTTGGCAGGCAGAAAGCAAGCGTCTGCGGCTGCTGGCAGGAGCAAGGATGCATCACTCCCCCTCCCCAGTGGGGATGCTCAGAAGCACTGTAGGAGTTGGAGTACTTGTGCTTCCCACCCAGCTGCCATCTCACCAGTCTCACATCACACAGAGCTGTCACGGCACTGAGCCTTGACGCATCAGCACCTCAGCCTCGTGTCTTCATTAAAAAGGCAAACAGCGAGAGCAAACGTGACACGCATGACTGTCGTTAGATCGCAGAGGTGACATCCCTCTCAAGATTAAGATTTGCTATCTGGGACAATGGCAAAGTGATGCTCGGTGTGTCCGTGCACCGGTAAGGACTTGGTGCCAGAAAGGCACCGCCTGAAAGGACACAGGTACCTGCAGAAGGGACCCTGCTGAGGCACCCACCTTGGCAGGGGGTGTCACCTCTTCCAGAATAAAGAGGTTTGAAAGGATGACCTCTGCTAGGTCTAACTTAGAGACGGATGGGGTGACTGCCAGCCAGCTCTAGCTGCAGACGATACTTTCATCTTAGCAATTTGAATTGCAAAAATGTGTTTTCTTAACATCTCCCCCCCTTTTTTATCCAGCGTGTGTGTCAGTTTTTATGTAACAAAACCTATTTTAAAATGCTGGGTTTGGGTATTTTAGCTGAAATCCACTTTCCAGCTAAATGGACTTTCACCCCATTGCAGGAAAATCCCATCATTCAGCACAGCAGAACTGCACCCTTCACAATTCTCTGCAAAAAGAAAGAAATGTGGAAGTTGTGCCTCCTAAGAACATGTTAACCTATATTGTTGCTTAAATAACTGTATAAGAAATAACATCCTCTGATTAGTTTTTTTAAAAAGTCACATTTAATGTAAAGATTTTATCTGGTTGCAAATTAAAATATTTCATCATTTTAATACCACCCAACAAGAGCTAACAAGAACCATTTCTCTGGGAAATAAAACTGCAGATGGAAAATAATATTAAAGCAAATTACTTAAATCAGTCTGTTCTCTTGAAGCATTTCATTGTTTTGAGTTACTCCTGTTGAAACCCTGTATCTATAAGACAGGCACTATTGGGGCTTCGCTGCCCTTAACACGTGGGTCCACCAGCAGGGTCCGGCTTCCATTCATCCATCCCAAGCACAGACCAGGATTCACATGTATTTCATGAGTTTACTCAATTTCTTATATGCATTTGTGAAAAACAACTCTTAGACTGTCATGTTTATACATAAGCACACCTATGAAAATGTCCATCATTTATGCAGGGACAGCATCTTAAAGTCAAACGCTAGATTCCTGGCTGCTGTAGATTTGGTCCTTTGAAGCGTATGGAGCTGCAGTGACCTTCAGCAGCTGGAGATCTGGCCCTAAGCAGCCTGCGCATTTCTAATGCACTTTTGGCATCCCAGGGCAGGAAAGAAAATGCAATATTTGTTCGTGCCATCATTGTCTACCAGCAATTTCCACAAGGAACTTTTCAGCAGATACACTTGTTTTCTGCTGGGCTCGGTGTTGACAAAACAGAAAAGCTTTTTATCTCTCTGGAAGCCTTCCTGGGCACGAGTTATACTATTTAAACACTCTTTTCTTTGCTACTAATATAAAAAAGCTGTGGGAAATTAAAATATTCAAAATGACACAGCAAAGCAGGGATAGGGGACTTGTTGAATATAAAGCCAAATCGTCCCCGCTGAGGACAGCGCTGGAAACATCTGGGAGAAAAGCAGCAGCAGCACAGGCCATGGGGTGAGCAGAAGAACCAAATAATTCATTAAGATGCTGCTACAAAGCAACCGCTTCCATAATTCAGAGAGGCAGCAAGCAATGAACTCCTGGATGAGGAGCCAGATGGCCCAAAAGCAATCTAAATGAGGCTATAAGAAACCAAGGTTACGTTATTCCAGTTTATTTCAGCTGTCGGTGAGGAACGTAGTCCTAAAACCAGGCCACCCTTTGGTGCTCTGGCACAACCAAGCAGTCACGTCCTCACAGGTTTCCTGGCCTGGTACTCCTTCGCAATAGTAAATTTATCCTTCCTTCTCTGAAAGGAAAAAATGTTTTGTTAATGTTCAACTCTCTAATCATGACAGAGTAGAGAGTCTTAATAATTAAGTCATTAGCAACTATGACGAGTCTATATTTTGTTCCATAAACCTGAAAGGATAGTATTAACACTATTAAAAAATGTATAACTTTTTCCGTATTTTCTGTATGTTACAAAGTACCTCAAGAAATTACACGAAAGATGTTATGCAAAAAAAAAAACTTAAGAGTGTGGGGTCCATTTGAGCCGTAAAAGAAAGTACCAAAGCCCTAAACTTGCTGCTCCTGCTCCCGAGGTGCCAGCCCTGCCACGGACCTCGTCAGCACCAAACCATGCCTGGAAGTAGCAACCCGGAGCCTTGGGAGCAGAAAGCATGAACCAGCAGCTCGCAGAGAAAACCCAACCACCTGTGTGGGATCGGCAAGAGCCGTGCCACTCCTCGCGCAGTGGCGTCTGACCCCCGTCAGTCTGTAGAGCCTCAAACATTTTCCTCTGGCGGTACGGAGCATCTGATAGAGAATTTAACTGTCGGGCAGCAGGACGGCTTTTCTTAGCCACTGGAGATTTGTGATCTTTCCCAAATACCTTATAGCAGTCCCTGGGCAGCCAGGACTGCGAATGGAAATGACCGGCCACCAACCGCAAGGAAACCTTATAAAAAAGAGCACAGGAGGAGCAAGCCTCCAAAGATTTCACGTCTGCTACCAGCTTTAAGATTTCTTTCTGCTCACTGTACAGCTGCCTGAAAAGCTGGACACAATGGAGCACCACTGCGAGTTTATCCTTTCACATATAAACTCTCTCCATAGCTGCCCACTCAATCAGAAGGCAAGAAAACAACAGGTACATTCAACTTTAATGAAATCATTGTCAGTTATATGTACAGCTATAACCGAGGGAAAAACCAGCTACAGAAAGGATGCAAACACAACCCTGGACATGGAGCAACAGTCGCAGGGTCCAGGCTGGACCAAAGCATTTCTGCCATTCTCCTCCGCTTTTGCAGATGTGTTTTGCCTAAAAGGCAATACTGAAATACATTAAACCCTCCTGAAACTGCTTAGCGGGCTGGCAGGAGATGACAGCCTGGCCCCGTGGGGTCATTTTGTGTTTCTTTACTAGAGCCCGGACACCCTCCTCCACAGCCGACACCAGCGGGGCCCCACAGAGATGCTGTGGCCCTTTGCTCAGCACCGACCTGCTGCGGTGCCTGGTGTAACCCCATAAGCAACCTCCAGCACCAGTATGGCTCTTCTCCGGGTGCTGCAGCAGCTCCAAAGGTACATATAAAAGTCCTTAAAAAGTCCCTTTCAAAACTATGGCAAAATACCTGGAAGGACCAGTATGAAGTACAAAGCCATTAAAATTGTACACACTGAATTATCGATATCTGATAACTTATTAAATAAATTCACAGAAAAAGAAGACACTTCTTTTTTAACATCCTCTGATTTTTCTGAAGTTTTACTTGCACGGAAACAAGCTGTGGCACTCGCTGCTCACAGTTCTCTCGTAACAACGGAGATGCTTTATCAAAGTTTAAAATGTGGTTGTGCACCAGGTACTAGGAAAGTTTACAGCCCTTGTATTTTAACAGGAATCCAAATCCTATGCTGGGAAGGGAAATCTCAGCGTACCGCCTATGGTCAGCGAGCAATTGCCAAGCGAGGCTGCTATTTCTGTATCAGCAGAGAAATACGCAGGAGAATTTTCTCAGAAGAACAGGCTGACTTGCCCGCAGCTGTACATAAATCCCAGCTGCGCAGATGCAATCCCAAATTATTAAAAGGCCCCTTTCTCTCGGAGAGCTGGTAGTTAGAGGCGATGCTCGCACACACACGCTACGCGGGTGCAAACCCCCTCGGAGCAGGGCAGTTTGCAGGTTTTGATGGCGATTGGCCTGTCCGGGCATTTTACGGCCGTGTCCCCAGGCCCTCATGTCTAGATTTTTTCCCTGAGGACTTTGGTAAGATGACTCTGGCATTTCCCTGCATGTTTCACAGCAAGCTACGTGGCGTGCTGGAGCCAGCCAGAGCCCGGCAGCAGCGAGCCGGGCGTAATGCACATTTCCCAAGGGATGCCCAGGCTCGCTGAAGTCAGGCAGGCTTTGCAGCGAGCGGGGAGCTGCGCGGGACAGGCTGCCGCCAGCACCCAGGGGTGCCGGCAGCGCTTACACCAAATCTCTTCCGCAGTCAAAGCAATTCCAGCGCCGGCAGCACATCGCAGCTACCCAAACTATGTCAACACCGAGGCAATAGTTGACTGCTAACACATGTGCAGCTCACTGCTATTTATATCACATGCCATATATCAAAAATATGCTACGTCTGAGGACAGCTTCACCACGACGTCGTGATTGGGATGGAGGAAGGCGAAGGAAGGAGAGGGGCTGCCCGCAGCAGGCACACTCCCACCCAGCCCGCACTGCCGATGCTGCTGGGAATTTTGCCCATTGAGCTTAATGGCGCGAGAAAGGGCCCCCCGGCAAACGAAGTGCTGTCGTTTTCTTGGCATATTTGCAGCCCGGGGTCAGCAAGGCGAGCGGCTGATGCTGTGCTTTAACGTGTCTGGAAATGCACAGGCTTGTGACAGGGGAAGAGGCCAAATGAAAAACACCGCTCGCTGCAACCATCCGGCTTCATGCGACGCAATAGCAGGGGTGACTGCGGTTTCTGGCATCTGTACATAGCGAGTACCTCTTTGCAATACTAAACACCGGCCTGAGCCTGTCTGGCATTGACGTCTTTGTATTAACATTGCAGTCACTTCACCCTCCCTCGTCTCCGCCGAACCCCAGGACAAACCTCCAGCCACGTCCAACGTGCCCCGAATCCAGCCCAGCAGCAGGTCGGGCGCTCGCCGCCTCTCGGGAACTTTCACTAAACACACAGTACATACAGATTTACAGCATGAACGGTGGGGGAACCTGGCACGGCAGAAGCATGACCTTGACATAAAGATGCTAATAAATGAAAATACAGTCGCTGCAACACCTTCATTTTTCCGCAGCTGCGGTCGATGGCGCTTGCTGAAGCCCCAGCCCCAGGGGACATGCTGTACGTAGCAGGGTCTGCCCCACGTCCCAGAATCCATTTCACATAGACACACAACTGAACAGGCATGCAGAATTAACTACACCTCGGCCCTGGGAGCCCTTCAAGCTCTCCCCCACCCTAGGCCAAATGGAGCTTTAAATCACTCCCTGTACTCTTTTATTTTGGGGGCATCGCTGCCATCACAGAAAACTGTTGTGTTTATTCTGTTCCAGGGCCATTTCGTTGACCAGCTGCTCTATGGATGACTGAATGGCCGCCTTCACGAGGGAAGACGCAGTTTCTATGAGGAGCAATTCGTATTGCTCCCCAGTTCTGTGCCCCGGGTCACCCGGACCTTTCTCCTCCGCCTGGGGACTGCCACCAGCCTCGGGGCTCTCTTTTTTTCCCAAATCAAAGCTCCCGCTTGATTTTTTATTCCCTTTTTGCTTTTTCTGGTGCAAAACCGGGGACGGCTCGTAGGCCTGGTCAGAGTCGGTGTTGTCAGAGTCCTCAGCCTCGGTGACGGTGATGACGATGCCGACGCTGGCGACCGCATTTGCTTCTAATGTCACCTGATGGCTGGAGCAGCCCTGCACACTCGCTGCCTCATCTTTAAATGCCGACTGACTGAAATCCATTACAGTCTCTTCGGCTTTGCACTCCTTAGGAAGATTTATGCTCTTTTCTGATTCATCCCCTTCAGGCAGCTCTTTGCAGATATTAGGGATTTCCTGCAGCTCGGTGGGTTCAGGGACACTGTCAGGTTGATCTTTGGAAACGGGAGCTTCGGGAGCAACTTCCCTGCCTTCCGTCTGGACTGTGGTTTGGGGTAGGCTCCCCTCCTGCAGTTTTTCCTGGGCTGTTTCATTAACTGTCTCTGAATCAGTTATCTCCGACTGAGCGGTGCACTCCGCATGTTCCTCTGCATCAGGTGTGGGCTCTGTCAAGGGCTCGCTCTTCCCAAGAGAGTCAGTGCTTTCCTTCGCCATATCCTGGTCCTCCTCTGCAGAGACCGGGCTGAAGGGTTCAGACTTGTCCGTCGGGGTCAAATCCTCTGGCTCTTCACTAGCTTTATTCAGAATGCCCATCACTTCATTTGCTTGGATGCTGCCCTCCGACTCCTCCACTGCTTCAGAAGGGCTGGGCTTTTTCTTGCCTCTGGAGAACCGCACGCAGGGCATCTTCAGCCCGGAGCTCGCCCGTTTTTTCGGGAAGCCTTGCGCACAGCCCTCCTCAGCATCCATCTCCAGCTGCACTTGGGAATCGGAGGGCACCTTCTTCCGCGAGGAGGATTTCTGCCTTCTCCGAGGTCTTGCGAGGTTTTTGATGGCTGCCCAGGCTCCTTTGGAGGATCGCGATTGATTAGAAACTTTCGCCTCCCCTTGGTCGGTGCTGACACATTGGCTTTTCTCCTCCGAGGCTCCTTCGCACGCATCCTTCACAGTCAGCCCCTTCTTACAGGACTTCTTCCGCTTCTTAAAACAGAGCATGGAGGGTTTTTCTGCCTGTTCCTCCGACGGGGAGCACGTCACCCCTGTGCTGTGAGCATCTACCTCTCTTGGGTTCTCCATTTGAATTTCCTTAGCTGCCTTCGCCATATTTGCTCCTCTCCTTCGTTTGCGTTATATTCCCGATTTGCTTGAGTAACGTATCAGACACAAGAACTGCAGAGATATTCAAAGTGCATTTTTTCCTCAAATTGTTTTCAAAATAACGTTAGCTGCTTTTTAATGAGCGGATGTGGCAGCGAAGAGAAGTTCTGCTGAAGCTATCGCATCCACTTTTTAACTCCCACCTTGTCTTATTACTCGCTTTATCACCTCTCCAAGGAATCACGGGTAGACGTGAAGTTGACCAGGCTCTCCTTGGCTTTGCTGGCCAGAGTCACTCTCACCTCTGGGACAACCCACTTCAAGTTGCGCTCGGTCTAACAGCACGACTATTTAATTGCCAGTCTGACATTACTTTTTTTCCCCCAAAGGATGACAAATCAAGCCAAGAGTTAACAATTTTTATTCACCCCACGGACCTGGAAAGAACTTGCACTTCCTGAGCCGTCTGCAACTGCACATTGCACAGGGAGCTTGATTGAAGCACCAGTAAAACCAGCGGCAGCCAGCGGCTGTTTTCTGCCCCCCAGTGACAAGGTCAGATGCTGCTTTGTCTCAGCTTTGCTTTCTGCTTCAGTTCCCCTCGCAGGTTATGTGAGGTTTGCTGCGAAGCACGGCCAACACTTCCATCTTTTATCTGTAACACAACAAACAAACGATAAGACCTGTACAGCAATTTTTTTAAAAGAAGCATTAAAAAGTATTTTTTTTTTTAAAGAATATTTCATTTTGGGAGGCAGACCAGGGCTGGAAAAGCAGTTCTACCTCGATGCACCACAGCAGTTTTTTTCCACTAATTAGCATCAATATCCAAGGGCAAAATAAGGCCACCAAGATGTCAACCCAGTGATATTCTACCACAGAAAATACTATTTTGCTATTTTGTGCGGTAAAACGGGATTTTTTTTTAATTGCCCATATAACGGCAAATACACATTACACACGCACACGCATGTATTTTCTTTTCTCCTACGGTTAGCTGAATCTTTTCCCCGCTGCTCCACATGCACTCATAGTTCCAGCTAGGGAAATTACACCCTGAGACAGCAGATATTTTTATCTTTAACACACCATATGACAATATGCAAAAACACAGAATACAAAAAGGAGGCTTGTGGAATACAAAAGCGAAATCACGTGGCAAGAGGGGAGCTTATTTATACTACGTGCATGCCTTCCATGGCAACCTCAATTAACATCGCGTGCGTTCATCAAATATATGATACTGTAAGATATATGTCACCTTTTTAAAAAAAAGAAAAGCGCTGCCTCAGAGCATCATCGGAACATTTTTGGATCTAAAGACGCAAAAACGCGTTACCGCAAGCAGACCAACTTCTCTGGGACTGGCTCAGGGACTCCAGGCAATCCTTTACACGGCCTTTGGTACTCTGCTTTTAAGTAGTAAGATGATTGAAGCAGGGGCTCTGGCGGGGCGCGCTCCCCCGCGGAGCAGATTTGGGGGGG
>WAAD01008211.1:406801-437779 GCA_013389945.1 Fregata magnificens
GCCCCCGGCACCGGGGCGGCTCTGCGGGCGCCTGCTGGCAGCCTGCGGATGGCATGGGACTGGGCAGGGGGCTCCGGGACCCCGGCCCAGCCCTGCATGCGGGGCAGCGTCCCTCCTCCTACAGGAAAGCATCTCCCGCCGTTCGCAGATCAGCGTCCCTTTCATTTTGCAAGGTAGCCTCCCTCTCTCTTAGGGGATAGCACCCCCTCTTTTCGCGGGGCAGCAGCCCTCTTTGCAAGGCAGCATCTCTCCCTGCTTGTGGGGTAGCATCCTCCCCTCTTGCAGAGCAGCAGCCCTCCTTGTGGGGCAGGATCCCTCTCCCTCTTGCAGAGTAACCTTTCTTCCCCCCCCAGGCTGAGCACAGCAACACGCAAACTACGCTCAAGGCAAAGGTCTTCCTAGGGCCCGAGCTGTGGGCTGGATCCCGACGGCAGCGAGATGCACTCTGATAGAGTAGACGCACGCCCGGGAGGAAGGGACCGCTGGCGTTTGCGGATCCGGCGTTTGCCCGGCTCTGTAGGAAGGAAGGGGGGTCTCGCTCTTAGCGGCTGGTTTTTTTGTCCCACCTGAAACCTTTGCCGCTTTAAGCACACGCTGTTTGGGTCACTGCAGGAGCTGCACCTTCAGAGATGGTGGTAAGGACAGCCAGTTCTTGGGTTTAAACTAATCCTTGCCCAAAATACCAGAGGAAGTACCTCTTTCACATGAGCCTTTTTTCTCCAAAGCAGCTGAGATCTGACTTAAAAAAAATTGCATTTCCAGCTGTTATGACTGACGGCAGGGCCTCTGGAAAAAGGGCTACCAAGTGCAGCTGATGAACTACATGAAACTATAGTTTGAGATGCCTGAATGTCCCCATTCATCTCCACGGGGAGCTGACGCCCACAAACGTTTTAAGGACATTAACTACTTCACAGCATGTTTGCACATAAGAAATGAAGCAGCACACTTTGAACCTGCAAGTGGCTTCCAGTGTAGGCCAGCCTTAGAAAAACACACATGGCCTCCCCCTCCCTAGCTTCTTCATGGAAAAAAAAAGGTACAAAATGGGTTCTTTTGGCTGAAATTTCAGCCAGTAGGGCAGAAGAGCGGATCAAGCAACCACAAGGAATTGCCTTTTTAAAAGCTCCCCTATGAGATGCGTTTGCTCACATTCCCTCAGGATAATAACCTTCCTTTGGAAACGGCTTCTCTCCCCGGGGTGGGCGGTGGGTTCCAATTACAATCCACTTCTGCGTTAAAGCTGAGCAAGGCTCCTCAGTGCGAGGAGATTTTCCCTCGTTGCAGTCGGAGGCAGGAAAGGAGGCAGGAAAGCAGGCAGCGGTAATGAGGATGGCTAATGTGTGTGCGCTGCCTCGGGGGTGGCACGAAGGAGGCAGGTTCTCATCGATGCCGTTCAGAAACACCTCACGTGGAATTCAATTATTCCTGCCGCTCCAGGGGAAGATGGTAGCGCCAAAGGCCATGGTGCAAGGGAAATAAATAACAGGGTCTGCAGCAAGCAGAGGATCTGGTCAGAAAATGGATAAGCTTGAAAGACGATCCTGGCCCAGCTGTAGGCTCTGGTTTTCTTTCTGGGCCCACACTGAAGCGCTGGTGATGTGCAGCCAGCCAGCCAAGCAACGCTTTTTCCTTCTTCTTTTGTCCCGCCCCCCAAATCTGTGTTATTTCTTACATGACGTGATGCAGGACTCATTAGAGCACAGCTGGGAGAACGGATGGCCATAACACCAGCTAAGGGCTCTGGGCCCACAAATAGCCCACAGAGGACAAATTCATACGTAATTAGTTTTTCCTCTAGGCAACGGGAAGAGAAGACAACCTTCCAATATTTAGTTAGAAGAGATTAAGTGTGCTTTGTGTCCTATTTGATAGGGCAAGAACTAGCAAAGGAGAGAGTTAAGCAAAAACAATCTATTTATGAATCTGTCCTGCAAGACCTAGAGTAGGGACACTGGAGAGCTCACAGCCCACTGGGTTTAAAATGCAGGTCAGAAAAGCTTCCCCACCAACCTATAGAGATGCTTGCGGCTATTTTTTGGCCCTTACGGTTTGTTGCCTCCAGTCCCCCGGTGCATAGCAAACCCTTTAGCAGTTGCATGTCTGAGCCACTGCTTTGCCTCACTGCAGGAGGTGGACTAGCAACCTCTTGAACCAGCTCTCTCAAGCACATGTCTATGATCTCATGCTAAACTAAAAGGAGGCTAATCTTAGCATAAATTTGCACTTATCCCATCTTTCATAAGCATAAAATGAAGGTGGAACACCGAGCACTCACAGGAAAGCAGTGTAGCAGGGAAGATTAAATGTAGCAACTGACAGCAGACTTGGCAGCAGCAGCTCTGGCAACCTGCTTCAAGGGAAGGCTTGGCCGAGGTGCCGCCAGTGAAGAGGCCGTTTCAGCCACGCCTGGGGACTGGGGCAGCAACTGGCCTGTGTGTGCTCTGGCAAACCTGGCTGCCAATAAATCCTCAGCTGAATACCATCGAAAAGAAAAGTCTAGGAGGCTATGAATGCATCTCAAATGCTCTTACGACAATTTAAGCTACTCTGTCTTTGCTTCTGTGACAACCAGGTAATTTTTGTATCATTATTCTCCCCTCCTTAATAACTTCAGAGATATACATCTCTCTCTCTCTCCATACATATACAGTATCTGTGCACTACCGATGCACCCTTACATTGGTGCACACCTACATCCTGATTCTCCCAGTTCTCACCAAAACCGTAATGTTTTTAGATTCAGTTCTGACACAAGCAGATGGGCCTTGCAAGTCTTAATTCAGATCTTTTGCAGTCAGCTGCAAGTATCTCAAATCCATGGAATAATTCAGGTAGTTTATTTCCTATAGATGACGTACATCATCCAGGAAAGGAAACAAGATTAAACACACACACACACACACACACACAGAGTGGTGCATTGCAGGCAACTTATTACTGCAATAATCACTTCTACTTGTCAATACCAGGACTGGTCCTGCATACAGTTAATCACAGAAATAAGTTCTACTTCAGTAATCTCAGTGCATGCATTAAAACCCAAAAAACACTTGACGTATTTACCAGTTTATTTGCATTAGTTAAAAAATTGGCAGGAACTGTATTTTTATGTTACAAAATGATTTTTGGCCTGCTGACAAAACCTGCTACAAAGGACTTGATCACTACTCACGTTGTCTCTGTTCACCAAAAAGGTACCTTAGGAAACAAGGCTTGTCAACGGTGTAACTGTACTTAGTGTTGAGCATAAAATGGCTCAAAAGACACATTTGGTAGAAGCCACAGATACGGGCCAGAGATCCGGTCCCTACAGATCTGATAGTCAGAGGTTGGATTTCCATTAACAGTACAATATGGTAGTCACAGCTGGTCTTTCTGAAAGGGAAATTTGATGTGGCTCAGGTGTCTGCAGGAATAATTCACAGCAGAAGAAGCCAGGGTAAGCACTTCTGGAGAGAGATGAGAAGCAAAGGGGATTCCTCCTTGTTCCCTCTTCTAAATGACATTGGTGCAGTTTCAGAGCACAGCGGTTTCTCCCATAGTGTGAGAAATGGAATATGGAATTCAGTATGGCAATTAGGAATATGCAGTATACAAGACTTTCAAAGATAATATATACTACAAAAACCCTATGGTTAGGACAATTAAGTCTCAAGACTCTTCCAAACAGCTCCAGCTTTAGGATTTTTCATTATTAAAATCATGTCACTGAATCAAAAGAGGTCACTGAACCCAAGATTCTGTATTCTGCTTCAGCTAGTATTATGAAGCAGGAGGTTGGGCAGAGGTTTGTACAGGCAGTGTGCTTTATACGCTCAGTGTCAACTAGCTTGGAACATAGCAGTTTAAAAGTCATTACAGATTAAAATTAAGTGGTTGATTCTTTAGCACTTCTCCTTCCAGTCACTTCTTGCACTATATTCTCAGTCATATCTTGTTTTGCCTTAAAAAAAAAAAAGGGCATAATTCCGTTTACATGACTCATCACGTGTTCTTCTGGGAGCTAAAAAGAAAAATAAATTTAATTACTATTATATAGTACTGCAGGCAACTTTCAGGCTGAATTATAATCAAATGTCATTTGGAAACATATGGCATAATACAAGACTGGCTTAACTCCATTATCTCAAGATGAGAAATAAAGCCCAAATATTGAAAGCCTTCTAACCTAAAGAAGGCACCTACCTTTGGTTAATAATTCTTTTCAAAAGAGCCCATTGACTTCTCCTGATGCTGGGTCCAAGTCTATATCATAGAAACAGGGTCTTGTAGGAAGCCCTGGCATAGTGCTCATCTGGACAACAAAAGACAAACTGTTAAAATGGAAGGAGCGTAGTTCCGTGCAGAAGATCTAATACTTAATCACTGCTGGATTATGGAGCCTATGATGGCACCAGCCCATGCAGCTCCTTGCACAAATACATACTAGCTGGATGATGGTCATGTACCATTTTGGAGCACACTGCAAGAATCAGGAACTCCCAGCTCAGTAGACAGATCGGACTTTATCTTTTTTTTTTTTTTTTTTTTTTTAAAACAATGAGGATTTAGTTTGCCTTCTGCCTCTGCCAGTGACTGACCCCAAGATTTGGCAAAGTACTTAGATATCCAGCTGACCAGTTAACTGTTCAAAAGCGTTCATGGACTTTGCTGTGGTGACACAACAATTGCTTGTGGAAGTTTCCTGGTTATCAAAGTGAGTATACATGTTTAATACCATTTTGCCGACTGTAAAGTCTCAGTTGATTAAAATTCTTTAAGATTCTAGAGCTAGAAGTGTTAAATAATTAGGAATAAGCATTGTTGAGAAGAGAGTTTGATTTTTTTTTTTAAAACTGCAATAAAGCTTAAGTAGAGATGGAGAGGTCAGTTCTCCTGACTGGAACATTTCCAAGGCGTTCAAGTCAGAAGGGCTGTGGAGTGGCAGAACTGAAACTAGCAAAACAGCTGCCAGCACTATGCCTGCCTCATGCCAGTCCTCTCCAGTTGTGACACTGCCAAGTACCCAGTTTCAGAGCTGCAGAACACAAGGCCGGCGGGGACTACGCTTGGCCTGATTTACTAATGCAGCTGACAGGATTTCCCTTTCCCTAACTTAGTGTTTAGCCCAGCAGCACATGTAGATTAAACATGGATGCTCTACAAAGGTGGGCAGCTCATGACCGTGCTTGGTAGTTTGTGCCAGTGGTCATTAATCCCTTTAATAAAAAAATCCAAGGCCTCATCTTCTATCTGCATCATCTGGCCTCAGCTTTCACAATCAGTATTGTTATGCCTGTCTCCATTAGATTAAAGATCTCTTTGGCAACCTGGTATTTTCTCCCTGAGCAAGTACTTTGCACACTAATCAAATTACCTCCCAATCTTCCTTTTGATAACAAGCTAAGCAGCCAGGAGGCAAAGCTCTGTTGGTTAGGCATTTTCTACAGTTCTCAAAAACGTTCAGGGAGCTTTTGGAGTCCCATCCCATTTTCCTAAGCTGTTTACAAGTGCTAACACCAGGCCCATATGTACCGTACCACTGCAGGTCTTGCATGGCTTACGCAGAGGTAAAAATCACTTCAAGTCTACTCTTTGTAATGAATTCTAGGACTGCACTAGCTTTTTGTCAGAGCCGCTGCTTTCCCAGACAGAGAAGAGGGGGACTACGGAGAAGACCCTCATTCCTTGTCTTTGTGTTTAGTTGTATGAATATTTTGCTCTCAAAAGCCAAGTTATTAAGAGATCCCAAGTGCCTGGAAGGGTTTTCCTGTTCTCACCGTAGTCACTGCCAGTCTCCAGTCATGCAGAGCAAGAAACTTCCTATTTATTTACCTATCACTGAAGAATCATAGAGCTTTGCAGATCTCCACCTACAGATTCAGAGGGCCACAGCAGGAGCTGAGACAGCGACATTCAGTAGAGTAGGAGGTGCCATATTGCTGAAGATGGGCCTGACCTTACTATTTCTCACACTTTCTATTTTGAAAGGAACGGTCAATTTTCCTCCTTTCCTATCCATAGGGCAGCCCACAGTGGCTACTCTGCTATCTGTTTCTTAAAGACAGTCTGCTTAAACCCCGAATTTCTATGCAGTACAGGATAATTTCCATCCAGGCTACTAATTTTCTGTACAAGTGTCTACAATGCTTAAGGCACTCAGTTATTTTCAGAGCTGAAGAAATGAACTTTTCCTCCATTATCCTCCTCCCCTTCAATACCACATGTGCTGAAAAAGAACACAGGGCAATTCACACTATTTAACTTACATGAAAAAAATTAGACCACATGCATATCATCAATCCCCTTGCAAGATTTCAAATAAAACCAATACTAACTAAGAATGTATTATTTATTGCACTTGTGGTACTTAAAAAAAAATGCCATTTAGGAACTAAAAAACCAGAGCTGTATAAATAATTCGTTTTCAATTCATCAGCAGCACCAGAAAAGAAACCCAACCAATTTGAGTCCAACGATTTATTTCACTTTCATTATCTTTCATGCTCAAAGTTAAATCTAGATAATCTTTGAAATTATATTTCCTTTAAAATCTCAAAGTGTTTCATTGAAGTACAACAGCTTCAGCTTTGAGCCAGAAAGGGAAAAACCCAAAACTCAGAAGCTGAGAAAAAAATAAAGCGTGACATACCTTTGTGATTAACTTCAGATAACAAGAATATGCATGCACCAGTGATTAATTTCACCTCAAATTTCTCATAAAAGCTTCTGCATAGAGTTACATATTTGCTGCATTTTCAGCTCACAGTTCAATGGCTGCTGCCAAAAATTTATTCTGAGGCTAACACACCTCCTGCTGAATGGGTTTAAAATAGTGATCTAATTCAAAACGCCCTGGATTGCTTCTCAAAAGGACATCCCTTCCCTGGCTTTGTAGACACCACAGAAGAGTGATCTTCAAGTCCCTAACCAGAAGACTTACTGTTAATTCTGGCAGAATTAACACCATGATTTACTACATGTCCAAGAAAACATTAGGATCTGGGAAGGGAGCAGAATGGAAAGAGTCCAGCTTCATAGAAACTGAAGACATCAGAAAAAGAGCCAAAATGTTAGTTTTAATGTCTGAAAACATCCTTTTGTTGTGTAGCTCATTAATGCTGTGTACCCTTTCCTTCTTCAGTGCTTATAAGAAAAAAAAAAACCAAAAAAAAGAAATAAATTATTGTTTGGATTAAATCTTGGCTTGCAAAAAATGCCATTAATAACAGCAACAAGCATGCTATCTTTCATTTTATCCCAAAACACACATTACTCTTTAAAAAGATGGATGAGCCAGACTTTCATCAGGATGTGGTTATTTTATTTATGTTGAGTAATTTGGAAACCCTTACCTACCTCTTTTTCTTTTTTTTTTTTTTTTTTTAAAATTAAGAATTAAAAAAAAAAGAAATCCAATATTTGGCTCTAGCTAGCATTTGACGAAGAAGGGATCCAACTCTTAAATCAATTAATTTCATCATCTGAGCCATGCACCCCTAACGCTTTTGAAAGCTTATTAAAACAAACACGTTGCCATGAAGACTTCAGAAAAAGTTTCAGGCCCCAAAAAATAAGAAAAAGACAGAGCTGCTTGCTCCAACCGCTCCATCCCCTAAAATAATCTAACAAGTTACGTAACATTTGCCCAGAAGAGATTCCCCAGATAAGGTTTCTAGTGGATCCTTTCATCCTAACATTCCTTCTTTGGATGCAAACCTGAACATTAGCTCATTTTGCAGGTAGCTGCTCTTTCTGTCAGGCAATTCATATCAAAGCTGTTCCAGGATCATGTTTCCATTGTATCTACTCTCTCTCCTCTCAGCTGACCTTATGCCAATCATGTCAAAGAAACTAAAAACTCAAGGGCATAGTGAAATGAATTGTTGGAACCGATGCAGGCTGAACAGCAAACAGATGGTCAGCAAAACCGCGAGAACCAAATGGGAGGGGAGGCTGACAAATGACTACCAGTACAGGTCAGCTTCACTTTGGAGGTGTCTCATCAGAAGTTGTTTGCTTTGTAAGCTGTGGAGGAGTTGTCTTGTTCTACCCTGATCTGCAGTTGTACAGACTTCACCTGCAATACTGCAAAGTGCTTTCATCAGGAATGCAAAGTCACAACGGCAATTAGGTGGGCCAAGGATTTCTCCCATCCCCTCTACCAGACTGCAGTTCCCAGAATTCAGTAGCTACAGAGCTCACCCTTTCCTCAAAATCCAGGAAGACAGAGATGTGGGACCCGAGGAGTACACTGGGGGCTTGCTAAGTATTCAAATGGTCAGATGGTCTATTTTAGCTTCCCTCTTCCCCCTGAAAAAAACCCATTAAGGGCACGTAACACACTGGACTGTTAAAACACCATCTGTAAATGACAAGGACTTCCCTAATTTAAGACACCTTTTGTAACTGCTTACTGGAATGCACATGAAGGTTTTTTCCTCACCCCACAGTTGAGGGTTTCACTCAATCACGTACCGTTCCTACTAGCGGATACAGGAATCCGGCACCAACACTGGCCCGAATGTCTCGGATTGGCAGAATAAAACCCGTAGGTGCTCCTTTTTGTTCAGGGTCATGAGACAATGATAAGTGAGTTTTAGCCATGCAGATTGGCAGGTTTCCAAATCCCTGGGAAAGGCAATGAAAAGAGACAGAGGAAGAAGAGAGAAGTAAGTGAAAAACCAGTAACCTTTCCTGCACACAAATGTAATTGCTCCATTCTGCCATTCTCTGCAGACATTAGCCATTTTATCAGGATATTTTACTCCTCACCAACTGCTTCATCCACAGCCTGTCAGATCTGTTGACCATTCTGCATCCCCATTCCTTCTCTCTCAAAGTCTCCCCCCACCCCCCACTGAGTACTGAAGAAAGAACCACCCAGCACATCCACTTGAGGAAAAAATTAGTGGTATGGAAGTGTTAGATATACAACCTTGATAGCTAACTTACTTTCTACTCTCTTCACAAAATGTTAATTTAAACAGCTGAGAACTAAAGTTCTTGTTCAGCTAAGGTCAGTTAATTAGAAATGTTTGATCAATATAATTGCAGGTTGTGAGGAAGTAGCAATTACGTGGCTATGGTGTTTTGACAGACTCGGAAAGAAATATACAAGAAACATGAAAGTGAGAAACTATATATGCCAGTAGTAAATGGACTGCAAAAGCAAAATTATTCGAGCACACTGTAAACAAAGAATGGCTAGTTCTCACATTGCTCTTCTCTTCAAAGCCCTTTACAGACCTTCATTAATGCAGAAGCAAGTAAATTCACAAGAACGTCATGCTAGAGAAGAGTAAAAGCAACACAACAACCAGAAAGCATCTAATTCAACAAGCAGACGCCAGGTTGAAAACTTATAAGAATAGATGTTTTTTCCACAAGAAGTATTGTATCACCTGTGGAACTCTCTCCCCAACATACCTGCAACTGCCAAAAATCCATATGGGTTCAAAAACTGATTAGACAACTCAGTGGAACAAGATTTTTTTAAAAAAAAAAAAAAAACAACTCATCAGAGACTATTTAGCACCAGTCTGACCACTTGTAGTTCCCTAATTCCTAGATTGCTGAAGGATTGGAGAGTACAGTAGAGAAAGATCACTGAATCCTCCTGCTCTTCTCTCCCCATACACTATCATAGATGTGCTACTGGGCCAGATGAGTTCTGTCTTCTCCACTAGCAGACAGGGCCAGTTTCTCCCTCCCCATACCACCTCCTCTTCCTCCTCTGCTGTAGCAGCATCCAACGAGTCCTGGACAAGGACATGATTTGAGTGATGATTCCTTTCACACACAGTTTGAACACCAATGTTCAGTATGAACATTGTAAACGAAAAGCGCCACTGGTATCAGGTGACGTGGAAAACTCACTTGCTTAGTGTACAAGGTGACTTTCTCCTGCGCTTCTGGAAGTAGCTCAATGTCACTTGCCCCGTAGATCTGCTGTGCAATAACCCTGATCTTATCTATAACAGGGAGCTAGGGGGAAAAAAAAAAAAAAAAAAAAAAAAAANAAAAAAAAAAGACAGGCAAGTCAGTGTGGCTGAACTACAAAGAGCCGTAACATCACAGCAGCTTCACAATCCTTCATACATGTTGTGCAGTGCCCATCTGCAGATACAAGAGCTATTCCCATTTGCTGTAGAACAAAGCTATACAGTAATTTGAGGGTTTTCAGAACAGGTTTCACTTACCTTGTTGCAGATGTTTCTCTTGGTAAGAGGGAAAAACTAGTTTACTACAGTCAGAAACAAAAAGATACACAACAGTATTTCTTATAAGCTGTGCTTGCATGTTAATTACCCCCGCTGCAAAAGAGACATCTTTATTCTTTCTCAAGTCTAAGTCAAAAAGCTGACAAAAATAATTTGAGGGAATATAATTTAATGGTTAAATAAAAGCACAAATAAAACAGGTTAAAGAAGAAAAATTGAAAGCATCTGTTAAAGAGCTAAAATAGATATAATGACATAGCTCTGTACCTCATTCGGTTCTTGAATAGGTGCTTGCTATTAAAGGAGGATTCAGGCCATAACCTGGGAACTAACAGTGACTTTATTACCTCCAAGTCACCTGTCAAATTTGCATAAGTACAAAGTCATTGGAAATACACACACACACTCTTCCACCCTGACCTGTAGTGTGACTCTATAAGCCTTACTTGCGGGGGCAGGAGGGCGTGGGGGGAAGTTAAAAATGGACAAATTCTGTTCCACAGCCTGTTGTATAGATTCCCATCCTGAGCAACAAGTGCACCCAGATGCTCTGCAGTAAGGTAACAGGTTTGGTCAGGCTTGTTCCAGTCCATGCTCTGACAGGAATGCATGTCTCAAGTTCAAGAAGTAAACTTTCCCCTATCCTGGAACATGGCTGCCATGGTTGAAATCTGTTTGTCATCTCTAGCAGAGTCACAGCAGCATCTTTCAGTGTCAAAAGTAAACAGTATTTCACTTGGTAGTCAAAGCAACAAGCACTGACTAACTAGGTCTTTCAGACTGGTGGAATAAATGTTATGTTCTAAAACCAATTTTCTTCTCAGTTTCTCAGAGCAGCCCTTCAGACAGCCTTCAGCAACTTAAGCTAGTGAAACCAACTGATCTCCATGTTACAAAGAAAGTACCTCTGTAATACTGCAAGTTCTTACCTCCAGATTATAGAGGAACCTGAAGTTGCTGGGTGTCTGTGATGCTCTCTGAACAGCTTGGGCCAGTGCAATCGCTCCTTTACCTCCCTCTGCCCAGTGAGTGCACTCCACAGCATCGAACGCTCCCGCTTGCTTTGCCAGTTGTACTACAAGGGCCAGTTCAGCCTTAGTATCTGTTCTGTAAGGAGAAAAGTTCACACATTTGTACCAGAATGCACACACAGTAAATTAACTGTTTGTTCTAACCATTTTTCACTCTTGTTGACAATGTCCAAAAGCTGTCCAAAGAAATCACAGAACCCAACCATCAGGAAGCTGCTGAGGGGCTATCCACCACAGCCTTTTCCACCTTGGTGAAGGAAGCTACTCCACAGAGGAACAGACAGCAACAGGTAGCTCTGGAACTACATGCAGAAACCCATGACTACTGACCGAGCAGCGTTCCAGGCTTTCTGTCGTTCTCTGTCCTGTATCAGCAATGCAACTCCCGTTTTCAGAAGCAAACTCAAAAAGGCATTAGTATTGCTGATGTAGAGGTGCTATATCATGTGCACACAAGCTAAAAACCATAATTTCTCTAAGTCAGCCAATATGCATTTACTTTAGATGAAGAATCCTTAGCTGGCTACTCTGCTTCAGCTGGCATCAGCTTTAACACACCAGTTCAAAGTCCTTTTGCTTGCATAAAAAGACCACACACAGATTCTATTTCCTGTGCCGTACAATGTGCAGAGCCCAAAATGCTTCTTAGCAGGGCATAATTATTCCATACAGCAGACCACTGAACACAGTGTGGTCGACAGCACAGGCACCTCACCATCTATTATGAGCTTAGATTCCACATCATCACAGGCACCTTTTGTCCACAGTAACTTGGCCAGTCAGGGTGTAAGTGATGGCAGATAATAGTCACTCATCATAAAATCCTAAGCAATTTAAACTAAGGAATGCATTTGCAATGACTAAGCAGAGCTCCCCTATTTATTCAGCATCTTCCAACAATGCAAAATGCTGCAAACAATATATCAACAGTACTGAAAACAAGAGCTTGTGTTAAACATAGCATATAAAGTGCCACAATTTTATTCCCATGCATCACTTCCATGTCCCAGCTCACTTACTTGAAAGCATTGACAGCCACTACTACTGGGACACCAAACATCTGTGCATTTTGGATTTGCTTGTTTAGGTTACTACAGCCTTTTGCCAACAGCTGAAGATTCTGTAAAGAAGACAGCAAGCAGGAAGCACATTTTATCAGGGGCAGTGAAATTTTTGTTCCAAATCCACTATGTCCCCAGCTAATGAGAAAAATGTCAAAATGGGAATGAAACCACAAAGGCAAATCCCCAGTGCTGCTTTCTGAACAGTCCAGACCAGTGCATGGTCTTGGATGGAAGACAGGAAAAGGAATGACTGCTTCTAACGATCACCGGTTTCAGCTGCCAAGCCAAGGTAAGAGAAATCACTTTTTATCCTTTTTTTTGTTGTTGTTAGTAAGTTAATACCTGTGCTCATTAACTTCCCACAGTAAAGCCTCATCTTCCTCTCTGACACATTCCTCTTTATGTATTAAATATCATTAGCAGTGAATTTCGTGACACTTGTTTGAAGTCTGTGGCAACAGCTTTCGGTTTACACGTATTTACATTTTGCAGCATCAGAGACTATTCATGGAAATCAAGACATTTTATCCCTTCCTATGCAAAGAATAATCCATACAGAAGCTCCACAAGTGAAAAAGCTGCAGCAGTGTAAAGACAGCCAGGCCAATTATTATCCAAGTATACGTCCAAGGCACAAGGATAGAANCTGCTGCTAAGAAGAGAGTAATTAGAGAGGTACTCTGAATATTTTCAGAGACAATATTTCAGCCAAGAAATTACTTCATACTGAGAGTCAGGGGACACAGAGTAGGTATTACTACGAAAAATTGAGCGCAGACAATTGCATGAGCTCAGGAGAAACGAAAAGGCTCTGAATACTGGCTAGGTCAAGTACAATAAATGCGTGAAAGAGTAGAGCCAAAGTAACAACATTAAAAAAAAAAGAACATTACAGCTTGTATGAAGAAGCATTTCCCTGGCAGCTAAAGAAATGACACACACTAGGTATCCAGGCGTGCACTGCATGACAATATCGTGTCATGACCACAGTTAGTTGGTCAACTGTCACAACAGCTAAAGGTTACCTCTTCCATGTACTCCTTTGGTAAAGGTACCCCAGCAGTGACCTGGAAAAAAAAAAAGGAAAAAAAGAAAAAAGATGGAACCCTGTAAGAATTTTATTCTTGACAGCAATTCGTGCTTGATTCTTATTAAATGGCATCAAGATAAAACATTCTACTCCAGGCTGATCCCGTTTTCTAAGAAAAAAATAAAAGAAAGAATAAAAGACTGCAAGATGCACTCACAATACAACAAATGACTGACTGTGGTAATATCACAAGGGCCTCAGCATACAGGCACTTCATTAGGACAATAAAACAAGCAGGTATGCACCTGTAACATACTACAATGAAGCAGCTTACAAGCAACAGGGACATACGGGTTTCTTTTACAACTGCAAATCTCAAGACAATTACAAGCAGATCAAACCCTACAGCGCTTTAAGTGACTGGATCAGGACAAAAGTAACAGCCCCTCAGGCCTAAAGAAAACCTTGCCTAGTACTTACTGCAGGCCCTCCTCCATGCATTTTCAGAGCTCGGACAGTAGCAACCAATACCACCACATGAGGCCGGAGACCAGAATAGTGGCACTTAATATTAAAGAATTTCTCCATGCCTATGTCTGCACCAAATCCTGCTTCTGTAACTAGAGTAGGAAATAAAAGAAAAGAAGCTTGTGAGAGGTTGCTGGGTGGAGAAATCATGCTCTGATTATGTAAGTCAGAAGCTTCTTCCAAGACAAGAAAACCAAAGACAGTCATGATAAAAATGGCAGATCCCTCCCTGCAAAACAAACAAACAAAAAGCAAACAGAAAAACACCCTACACACTTACCAACAAATCCTTCTTTACCCACAAGCTTCAATGCTATTTTGTCTGCCAACACCGAAGAATTCCCATGTGCAATATTGGCAAAAGGTCCAGCATGAACAAACACAGGTGTTCCCTAGGAAAGGGGGAGAAGGGGCGGGGAGAGAAACAGAAAATCAGAGGGTACAATTTAGCAAATCTGCAGCATTTCAGGAGCTAAATACTATGGTACCTGAAGGTAAAGAAAAACACTTTTAGAAGACAGATCTTAAAGCCTTCTGATCAAACATTTGTTATCAGTAATAAGGACTACAGGGCAAACAGGATTATAATAATCTGTACAAGTGGAGATATTAATCCGCTTAGGAAAAGGATGGCTAAATCCCAGCAACTCTTTGCCATTCTCCTGCATCCACACCATTTAGATTCCCAAAACATTTCCTGGCATTTAAGATAACAGAACAGAGACACAGCAAAGTTTAGTGCATTTCCTCAGGGTCATCCCACATGCCAATGGCAGACCTAGAAAGGAACTTGCCTTCTCCCCTAGCCCTGAACCTTAGGTAGGAAACAGTAAATCTCCAACTCTAAGCCAAGTAAGCCCATGCTGATTGTGATGAATGAACTAAACCGGTTGCTTCTTGGCTCTGAGAATGCACATATAGCAAATCATCTGTGCTCACCTCCAGCGTCTGCATGAGGTTTGGTTTAATAGCATCTTTCATCAAAACAGCCAGAGCACCAGTCACTCCCTAAAAAAAAAAGAAAAAAAAAAAAGGGCAATCAGTTTCCAGATGTACCAAGACCTTGAGACAGTTCCCATGCAGTGTCAAGGCTCTGCTTTTGTCCTGGTGAGCTTTCAGGACCAGAACCAGCAGCTGTTCTAGATATAACTAACTCTAGGCAGGGCAAGGCAGAATAATGACCTTTACATCCTTGTAAGAGGATCTGTGATTTCTGCTGGGGGCAGCCTCTTGGTTGTGACCTTGCTTGGCTATCACTTTGTAGTGAAGGCATAAAGAACAATTACTGTTTCAATGCTATAGCAAGGTTAGTAAACAATAGCAGCGACAGACTAACCCTTAGGTACATATGGTTTACTGTAGCCCATTCAGTGGCGCAAAGCAGGGAGTTTTTCAGGACAGCTGTTATACACGTTGAAATACTGGACCACGCTCATCACCCTGATATCTCAACTGTAGCATCAGTGCCTTTCTTTTGCAGTATCTAAATACACTAAGAAGTTTAAAGTTACACATATGTCAATGCTTTTCGGTTTTGCACGTAGATTTGTCTTGGACTTTTTTGATTCCTCATTTCAGCAACTAGGCTTTACATATTAGCCTTAAAATGTCATAACAAGCTACTACATCCTGGCCAAGTCTTTTGTGCAGAAATAACTTTTAAAGTTAACCTCTGTGCTCACGAGAAAGACCAGGCTGACATCATGAAAGGCAAACACTGGAGGCCATGTTTCCTCTGAGGTGCAGCAATATACCCTGCTGCAATTCTGCTTCCTGCAAAGTGAAAGTTTGTGATTTTATCCACATCTGCTTTGGGAAGAGAAAATGAGGATTTGGTCATCCTTGCGACTGACGCAGTCCAGTAGAAACCAAACTGGCTGTTACCCAGCACTTAGAATCACAGAATCATAGAATCATTAAGGTTGGAAAAGACCTCTAAGATCATCAAGTCCAACCATCAACCCAACACCACCATGCCTCCTAAACCAGGTCCCGAAGTGCCACGTCCACACGTTTTTTGAACACCTCCAGAGATGGTGACTCCACCACCTCCCTGGGCAGCCTCTTCCAATGCTTAACCACTCTTTCGGTAAAGAAATTTTTCCTAATATCCAATCTAAACCTCCCCTGGTGCAACTTGAGGCCATTTCCTCTCATCCTATCGCTAGTTACTTGGGAGAAGAGACCAACACCCACTTCACTACAACCTCCTTTCAGGTAGTTGTAGAGAGCGATAAGGTCTCCCCTCAGCCTCCTCTTCTCCAGGCTAAACAACCCCAGTTCCCTCAGCAGCTCCTCATAAGACTTGTTTTCTAGACCCCTCACCAGCTTCGTTGCCTTTCTCTGGATGTGCTCCAGCAACTCAATGTCCTTGTACTGAGGGGCCCAAAACTGAACACAGTATTTGAGGTGCGGCCTCACCAGTGCCGAGTACAGGGGCATGATCATTTCCCTTGTCCTGCTGGCCACACTATTCCTAATACAAGCCAGGATGCTGTTGGCCTTCTTGGCCACCTGGGCACACTGCCAGCTCATGTTCAGCCAGCTGTCGACCAGCACCCCCAGGTCCTTTTCTGCCGGGCAGCTTTCCAGCCACTCTTCCCCAAGCCTATAGCGTTGCATGGGGTTGTTGTGACCAAAGTGCAGGACCCGGCACTTGGCCTTGTTAAACCTCATACAATTGACCTCAGCCCATCGATCCAGCCTGTCCAGATCCCTCTGCAGGGCCTTCCTACCCTTGAGCAGATCGACACTCCCGCCCAACTTGGTGTCATCTGCAAACTTACTGAGGGCGCACTCAATCCCCTCATCCAGATCATTGATAAAGATATGAAACAGAACTGGCCGCAGTACTGAGCCCTGGGGAACACCACTTGTGACCAGCCACCAACTGGATTTCACTCCATTCACCACAACTCTCTGGGCTCGGCCATCCAGCCAGTTTTTTACCCAGCTAAGAGTACACCTGTCTAAGCCATGAGCTGCCAAATGGATACAGAGCCAAATGTTCACAGCAGTTATGAAAACCTTGAACCATGATTTCTTTTTCTTCCCTTTTAATTTCAATTGGATTGCAGCACTCAATTATATGAAAGATTTTTTTAAAAGACGTTCACTGCTTTGTATCGTTAATTTCAATCTTGCCACATGAAAGCTTATTTAACATTTAATAGATAAGCTTTAAACTTCAGTCATCTCCAGAATAAAGAAAACTACAGAGCAAGATTTCCATGGCGACATTTCAGGCCTGTGTCACTCAGTGGCACTTCAATATATCCCATCTCTAAAAACCTGTAGTCAATTTTTGATTCCACGTTTCTTCCTGGTTTCTTTGCACTTCCTGGTAGCACACTCACGATACTGGTTATATCACAGCAGAAGGACCCAGACATCTTACTGTGCAGGTCTGGTCTCTGCAATCACCATGTTTCTGCCTGCACGAGGAATATGTAACACAGTCCTAACAACGCGAGCCAATGGCCACCATCAGTACAAACATATAACATTGAAGAGAACCTGTTGGACAGGTCTGATACCACCCTCCATTCCACATTTGCAATGGACAAAATTAAATATAATTAGATTAAAAAAAAAAAAAAAGAAAGAGTAAAAAAATCTTGAGGTGAAAGACTCTATCACCTGGACTCTACATAAAACTCAAAGCAACTCCCTACCCAAGCACCATCTGCCTCCACTGCTGATGGGCAGCAGGAGAGACTCCCGTTTTCCAGAACAGGGTTTAACCGAGGTGCTTAAGGTTAAACTGGCAGCATGCTAGCAGTAGGAATTAAAACCTCAAAGCTGCCTACAGAACGTTGGCACGTGCCCTCCCTCATTCCCAACAAATGTCTCACATAGGGACATTTACAGATAAATGGTTCCCAGCATAGCCCTTTTCCTGCAAGGCCAGAGTCAGGCCACATTGCCAATCTCCTGTTTCTTAGGCTTATCCTGGGAAGAAGTAAAACAAACCAAAAAATACCCCAAACACACAAGAAAACAAAAAAACCCACAGCAAGATAGCAAGAGCTGGGTAAGCCTTAGTGCTGTGTCCCACCTTGCTGGCAACACAGGTCGGGATACCCACCCTGTGGATTCTTCTATCCCACGGGAAATGTTCGTTCAGAAAATGCAAGACAGACCTCATTAACACCACATCATGCAAATTTGTAATACTCTTGTCTTTTGCAAAGCAGGCTGTGAAATATCTACTATACGGGTCAGCAGTAAGCATCAATATCATATCTCTATTGACTAGCGCAACAGTCCTGAGCCTGTTCTCTGTCTTGAAGCCAAGTGGCAGGGTGCAGTTCACATACAGGGCTCTATTCCCCTTCCCTTCTCCAAAGAGAGTGGCCATCTGCAAAACATTTATTGGAAGAAGTGTCTGGGGCACAGGCTATTCCCCTGAAACCACACTGAAGCACCATTTGGGAGAGTGCTAGTTGACACACTCCACAAACATGTCAAGAACTGTACTAATAATTATTGTATGGACAGCTGCAAGACAGTGCTACAGCTTGCAACTGCTGCTTAGGACTGCTTTACATACTGGCAACAGACATCACCAGTGCTATTACATTCAGCATTTCATGCAGTGGAAATAAAGGATTTGTGTCCCTCACCAAAGGCTGCCTTATGGAGACCTTGCACTTTTTGCAATGGGTTTGGCTTTTATAGCATTCACAGTCTCCCAGAGTAAGGTATTTCATAACCTGTAATTAAATTTGCATGAGGCTTTGTTCCTGCTCAATGTTTTCCTCACTCCAGGAAAAGGATGAGAAACAGGATGGCCAGCAGGATGCATTTTGAGTTCTTCCGATTCGTAAATATACTTTTTATCTAGAAGCCACCACGTAATTCCCTGTTAACTCCTACGGCACTAGCTTCAACTTGACAGACAGCACATCACACAGGACCCTTTGTCCCTGCCCAGGTCACATGCACACACACACTCTCTGGGTAAAGTGCTAGCCACACTAAAGTAAAAAAACCTTCATTAACTCCAGGGGCTAAGACTTCATCTTTGATCTTCTATGTGCTAAAGTCTTTTCTGTACAGAACTGTCTCTATGCTTTTCAATCCAAGGACATTCAGAAGTAATAGGAAAAAGTTAGCATTTAAGAACTGAATTACTCTCTTACAAGGTCATCTGCTGTAACTGGTTCTCCTCTCTTGCTGGAAGCTACTACCATTCTGCCCAGTCGCTTTTTCATATCATCCAACCCATCAGAGAGTGCTAGAACTGCCATGATTTCACTGCTCACCGTGATGTCAAATTGAGCCTGCAAGAGATGAATAAAGAATGTGAACTCATCAAGATTTCCTAGCAGCAATCCTTACCTCTGTTAAATTCTTGAAACAAGGCCAATCATCACCATCATAACAAAAAAACCCCAACCAACCAAAAAACCAGACATACAAATATAAAAGAAATCCAAAGCATTACTCTCAGAACATACTTCATTTAATTTGGCCATTTTAAACTGCATTTTTTTCTGCAAAATTAAGTAGAACTACTTATTCCATTGGCATTACATGACTCTCTCCTGGCACATACATTAGTGATTCATATAAGAATGCTTAACACTAACAAATTATATTTTTGAAGACTGAGCTTACTAATTCATCTGACTATCACTAAACAGTACAGTAAATGACAAAAAAAAAATCAGATTCTATAGGAAATGAAAGGTAGAATTTGTCTGACATAACACAGACACCTCCATCGGAGCTAAGCACCTAGGGACATTTCAAGTCAGTAGAAAGGCTTTTCTGAGCACAATTCATTTGAACTATTAATTTGGCAGTTACTTAAAGGATGTGAGGAGTCACAGCCCAGATTGCCTATTTTATTCTATTGATTATATAATGAATCTAGATAACAAGCTCAGATAATCTGTCTAGTTTTGGCTAGATACATCCCACCCAAAGCATCTGCAGTGGTGAAGATTAGCCATCGCCATGTATCATATTTACAGAGGGCATTTGCGTACCACTGTTACTATGCCACAGTCATCCCGGCTTGGGTAGCCAACATTCAGGAAAGAACAGGGAAGGAGGGAACAGACAATAAAACTAAACACTGCCCTGGTAGTGAATATAACTGCTTGGTTGAAGGGATTTTCTGCTTTAAGAAGGTATTGGTAAAAGATGGAAATACTTGGAGTTGCAGAAACTTGATTTAGGACCACATTTTTCAAAGTACTTTTTTAAAACATGCAAGAAAAGGGAACAAGTACCGTTCGTGAGAAGCCTTTTTCTGTTGGAGACTGTCCAATAGTGATTTTCCTAAGGAACCTGTCATTTGTATCCAGTACTGCAAGGAATGCAGAGAGAAAGATGAGAAATCATGTTGCAAGTTGTAAGTCACATCTATGCCCTATTACAAACACTCAGCTAGATCATCTATGAAGAGAGGATGGCAGTTTGAGATACCATCCTTTCCTAAAGAATGGCAAGTGCTACTCAACATGATTCTTCCCCAAAACTGAACTGCAACAAAGTTAAGATACCTACAGTCACATGCAGACCCTGCACTGCATCCAGAGGGAGTCTAACCTCCCTTTGCATGCATTAACCACAAGTCCAAAGCCCCTCTGAAAAGCAGAGCTGCTAGTATTATTCCAATTGCTTTTTCACCATCATTAGTCAATGTGAAATCAGGAAATTATTACAGCCAAAAAGAAATAAAATTATAATTTTATAAGTTAAGTGATAAAATGGTCAGATTCTACCATTTACTGAGAATAGTTTCACATAGTCCCATTAACTCAAATTACCTTGGAAACACAAACTATCAATACTGGCTTAAATTTGCTGTTTCTTACTATCTGCTTGAAAAATTCTAAGTATTTTATAAAATATTTCGCATGAGGCAGACTAGCCCCATTACAGGTTATGAAGCAAATTTTGGAGAATACGTCACACTATTTTAATAAAAAGAATAAAAAGCAATACCCTTGGGGTCTAAATCAGAAAAAAAGAGGCCATATTTGAAATTTCTTTTGCTAGTGAAATATTAAATCTGCCAGACCAGAGATCGATCTTACCTTCAGGTATCTTTAAAAACCTTTTACAAATCTGGCCTTTATTTGCTGTCAGTCCCCAAGAGAGGAGGTGGGCAGATTAAAATTGAGTTTAATTCCAGAGCAGAACCCTCTCCCTGCTCACAGAGCTTTCTCAGTCAGGTAAAAAGGCTGTTGGCTACAGTTGCCAAACTCAACTCTCTCAGTGACTGACAAATCCAGAAACACAAACTTGTACCAATTAGTGAAGTCTTAATCTTTGTGAATTCAGAGCAGATTCAAGCCCCTGCATCAGACCCTTTAGCATGGGATCCCAGCTGCAGGCATCTATCCCACCAAACACTCAGAAGGAGAGGTCAGCCCTGCCCTCTTTTCCATTTTCCCAGCAAACAGTTCCTGCTGCACTTGCAAACCTCTCTTTTGACACGTTTTGTTTCTTAATAATTCTTTCATTTAATGGCTCTTGTACCTCTTTGCCATGTTATGGTGCCTGGGTCAATGTCCAATCTCACAAATAAGTTTACTTCTTCCTTTGTCAAAGCCGTAGGATCAGTTTTGTTAATGCCCAATTTCTATGAGAGGAAAGGACAAATAAAAGAAAAAAGGTATAATGAAAAGATTCACAGAAATGAACCTTTCCCTAGAGCAATGAGCCCTTGGCAGCAGCACCTGCATATTCAGAAATAAGGAGGGGCTGCCTTTCTGGTGGCCCTTCTCCTAGACCCCACAACAACGTAAGATGATCCATATCACTGTGTATCTGGAAGCAAAGCTTGCTGCTGGCCAGTGAGTAAAGGGCAAGGCAGACAATAGAGCTCATTAGGGCAGGCTGCCACCAAGCTTTGTGCAAAGCATCTACAAGAAAGAGTAAGAGAGAGAGCTCTGCAGTTCCTTACACGCCTTGTTCTAATCATTAGTCTCACATGCCCACATCCATTTCTCATTAGTTTGCCTAGGGTCACTGCACACAGCCATATGTATTTAAAGACACTGCTTTCAGCATGCTGGTTAAGCAGCACAAAGGAGGAATTAAACAATTCAGTCACAAGGCTGTCAGCATCCCAGAAAACTGATCTTGAACATACTGAGAGGATGGGCAGTTTGCCAAGTTGCTTAATTGAGAGAAGAATTATCTCAAGAAGCCCGATACAAGCGCAAGCTTAGGAATGAGGAAAACGATTGAGCTGATTTATGAAAGAGCAAGCTTTTTTTAGTTAACTAGACAGCTAAGTCGTATTTTTCTCCTGAAGAACAGCAGGGAAGAAGAAACTCTGTTCTCTTCCTCTTCAAGCACATCATTTAGAGAAAGAAATAAACAAACAAACAAAAAAAAGATATCATTTTTCTGGAGTATTAGCATCCCGTTCACATCTCAACATCTAGTAACCAGAAGAGTGGTTAGGTAGAGTTCCCTCAGCAGTCCATCAGGAACACCAAGCAATATGACATACCTTCTCTGCTCAGCAGTGGAAGCAAACCACACATTCTCTAATGGTTGAGATATTACCGCTAACTAACAAATCAGAGTTTTAACTTCCTAAGTAGTCTGACTATTGCTCCTGACTTCCAAATGGGCAACTGATCGAGCCTGAATACTATACAAACAGGTTTGTACTTTGAATGAGCTTAGCAGGCCCCAAGCTGTCTTCCTAGCCAGAAGGTCCAAGCCCAGTGCAAAACTATTTCTCTGGTAATCCTCATTTTTGCAGAAGTCAGGGACGCATGCTAGTTCACATTAATTTCTGAGGATCAGAGGAGCTGTGGTCTGCTCAGGGACTGCCACCCAATGGCAGGGCTACTCATCTAACTGGGAATTCTTTTTTGGGGAGAGGAGTGGGCAATGTAGGGGACAGGTATTTTTTTCCATTTCCCCTGTTTTCTCAATCTGGATAAGACAAAAAATTCTCTGTTCTCTTTTTGTGGAATTTTATAAATTGCCTTTTTTTGTGCTGCATTATCTATATAGCTGTCACATGGGATCTGTTAATCTCTAGCTGTAATTGGGTGTAAGGTACAGAGGCCGATTCTGGTCCTTTCTTAAACTGCATTAAGGACACTGAATTGACACCGTTAACAAAGGGCACTATTCCCTTTGCCTCTTCCCACTGTGTTACTCATACAGCATATGATAAAGAGAGTTACATCAGTGATTCTTCCCCTTGGGGCTGCATCTCACTGTTTTCTGTGCTGTAAGAAGGGCTACCACACTTCTGCATACTTTATGTAAAAAATAAATGCCAGCAGAATGACCTAGAGGACAACACGAGGGTTTCTGTAACCTAGCTCTGCCTATGTCAAGGATGAGTAATGGAACAGAACCAGAAACCAATGCAAAATCAGTGAACTTACCTGTAGTCTTCGGATCTGAATGTCTGAGAACTTCCTAACACCACTGACAGAAGGCACCAAACGGTTGTAGAGAGCCTTGCAGAAATGAAACAGGTAGTTACTTAGCACTGCTGGCACACCCAAAATATCTTGGCCAAAGTGGGCTGGGCTCAAATACATCATAAGAAAGGATCATACCTGGTCAGTCTGAGTTAGCTCATGGAATATACGCGCGTCAACGGCAGCAGCAACCAGGTTGTTGGCTGCAGTGATAGCATGGATGTCACCAGTGAGGTGAAGGTTAAACTAGAGGAGATAAAGCATATCAGTTACCTCATCCTGCTGCAATTTTCATTTATTTCAATTCATCGTAGACAGATGGAAAGAGAAGTATTAATAGCAAAGTTAAAGTGGGTGAGGGTGGAGGGGGAGAGATTGCTCAGTGTAGTATGTGGAAGAGAGGAAAGAATTTCTCTAAAACAGAAAAATGCCTCCCCCACATTTATGTCATTTTACAAACTTCCAGAATGAAGTTTCCAAATCAAAAGGGTTTTTTTCCACGGGAACAGTTCTCACAGGCTCCTTGACACCTGAGAAGACCATAGTATGGCACATCTGCATTGCTCCCCCTTCACCTTCCTTCTAACCCACTCTCATTATTTGCACAACAGGTTTCACACATATATTAGCTGAAGCTGCTGCTGCTCCCACAAAGATATCTGAGCTAGATTGAAACTAGCAAGCTTGTGTAGTGCTAGCAGTAGAGCTGTGGTTGCACAGAGCTCTGCATAAGCTAACCACTCAAACACACAGTATCGTAGGCAGAACTTGTAGACCACGTACTACGCAGTGTCACTGCTAGTACTTTTCTCAGTTCTATCTCATTAAAAGACAGTTTGAGGGAGTTTGTCTACATGAGTTATCTGGCTGCACGGCAGCTATACTGACGAATGGCTTGGAATATATAGCTTACGTGACAAACTTGCATTATGGCAGGGGAGTAAAAGGTGTGGTTAAAACAATCCGTTTCCTCTGTAGCAGAGCAGCAAAGGAGGAAGACGAAAAGGGGACATCAAAAAAGGTGATATGACAGAAGACCTTACAATACCATTTTGTTGAAGCCTTGCTACTGTGGTCTTAAAAACCAGATAGCTAAAAGCAGAATGCAGCTAGTCACACATTCATTATAAATCCCAATTAGTAAATACTAACTGTTGTCTCATTCTACATACATGCAACAAGAAGCAATTATTACTACCCTGGTTCTGCAGTATGAACTCAAAAGTTTTTCACTTCCTAATCTTTTCCTAGGATGAAAGCTGCATGCAGAAATATCAAATGACGTATCAAGCAAGTAGTGCAAGATTACTGCAAGTAGTGACTTCAGATACTTCAATTTTACAAGTCATGCATCGATTAAAACACCCCCACAAAACTATATGTACTTATACCACGTGGGTCATACTTAAGGAAAGTCCTTTCAGCCAGTTTGGTTCCAAGAGTGGGGCTGTTTCCCACTGCTGCACACAGTCAAGCATTTTGGCTAGTCTTATTAAGACTCCCAAAGAGGAGGAGATTATTTTTCCTGTCACATCTACCATTCACACATGTTCTTGGCACTTGACTAAATCAATATTCTGCCTCCTTAACAAAAATCTTTTATGGACTTGCTGCATCAATTGGAACAAATAGCCCTTCTGATCATTTCTGCTTTCCTTTCTAAAATTGCCCTGTGTCAATCTATAGTGCATGAGACAAAGGTAGAATTCTACAGGCAATTACTTTGAGAGTTGAGAGAAGCATGAGAGCACGTGCTACACGTGCCTTTCAATTCCCTGCCCCCAGACACGGGATCTTACTTGTTGCCAAGTCACGTCAGAAACATGCTGCAGTGCCAGTCCGCCACAGGCTGAGGTCTTGGCATTACTGATTCCCAGCTTCCCTTTTCCCATTTCATGTTAGTAATCTAAAACCCAAGTACACCAAAATAGCTCACAGAAAGAGTCGGTGACCACCGCTGCTGACAGAACTCCTTAATATGATTCCAAAATGTACTAAGCAATTACCATCTTCATTTCAGTGCTGGGAAAAAAAGGCACAGGATGTATTTTGCTCAAGGATATACAGCTATTCAAGGCAGAGAAGGGGAGGGAACAGAGGGAACTGGGAATTCCCAGTTCTATGAAGTTCCCTGACCATGCAGGCACCCTTCTAAAACAACCAAAGATTTTTTTTTTCTCGTCTTTTTTTTTTTTNTGCTACACTAGGCCATACACAAAAAAGATTTTGTAAGTTATCTGACTGCAGTACCTCTTCAAGGTCTGTGAGCTACATGTGCAATGAGGTTTTGTATAAAGAATTACCTCTTCCATGGGGATAACTTGACAATAGCCACCACCTGCAGCTCCACCTACAGGGAGACAATAGTCAAATCATGCAAATAAAGGTGTCTCTAGCTCAGAGCAGTATTACATGTGTTTGCTTAATGGCTTTAAGAAAGCAACTACTGTCAAGCAGCTTAGTTTAAATCCCAGCACAGCACTTGAAGACAACACTGAAGAACTTACCCAAGGTTTTTCTTTCTTAAAAGAAATGCAATTGTAACTGGGAATTATGTAAAACTACAATGCAGCAGAATCTCTGAATGCCATCTTTCCCTGTTTAGTCCAACTGCAAGCAACAGAACAGCTCATACCTTTTATACCAAAGGTTGGCCCCTGAGAAGGCTGCCGAACACAGGCAAAGACATTCTGGTGAAGGTGTGCTCCTAAGGCTTGAACAAGGCCAACAGTGGTGGTGCTTTTCCCCTCTCCCAGGGGAGTAGGAGTTATCCTGCAGTGAAAAAGCAAAACAGACACAATTAAACCTTTGCAGTGTGCAAGACTCAAAACACTTACAGGGATAAAACAGTCACCCAGTGACTGCAGTTAATGCCAATTCAAATTCCGGATTGGCTCAGACTTCAGCTAATCTTCATCAGTTCAAAACTGGAATGAGATTGGCAAATCATCACATAACTGCCGAAGACTTTCCTCTGAAAAAACTTGCTAGTTACTGTTGAAGGCAGGCTACTAGACTAGGAGAACTTTGACTATGATCTAGTTTGTCCTTCATAACCCTGACCTGCAGACCAAAACAGTTCATCTCCAGGAGAGAAATGTTAAACTACATTCCCACTATTTGCCACAAGAGATATATTTATTTCCCAAACCACTAGATTTTCACAGTGTGATTTACTAAAACCCAGAGCACCCCATACAGTCACCTTACCAAAAGACAATACAAAGACAAGCCACACTAATAAAATTTCTTTTCACCTTGACATCATGTAAGTGATGCCTCAGTTAGGGAAGTACCTACCCAGTAACAACAACGTATTTGCCATCTGGCTGGTTCTTCAGCCGATTCAGAGCTGACAGATGAACCTTGGCTTTAGTTTGGCCGTAGAGCTCCACCTCATCAGGGAGCAGGCCAACCTCTTTTGCAACTTGGTCAATGGGCTTGGGTATGCAAGACCGCGATATTTCAATATCACTTAAAGAAAGAGACAAAGTCAATTTATAAGTCAAAGACTTCTCACAGATTCCCTGCCTCTGGACGGGATAAATTACAAACACCTAATCTATATTTTAAAAGGGAAGCTTTAACCCCCCTTAGCTAAATGAATCAATCCCACCGATATCAGCTACATTAGAATAGACAAATCCTCAGAGTTACCTTTTCTTAAAAAAAAAAAAAAAAAAAAAAAAAAAACCCAAAAAAACCCAAAACCCAAACCAAACCAAACAACAAAAAACTCCATACCAACCCTCCGCCGACTCCTCCCACCCCAAGAATGCCTTTTTGTAGGCAATGTGTTATGCTCCCTTATGGTATTTTGTGTATCTTCAACTGCTCCTTGGGGACTTGACACCAACAATTCCCACTTCAAGATGCTAGGCTTTTGCCATGTCAGACTAAAAATTTTCCAAAATACAAGTGTCTTGCTATTTGCTGAATCAGCAACTATATCTAGCTGGCCTAAAGAGTCTGTGGAAGACCATTTTATGCCTTAATATTATCAGGATGACCCAAGCCTACACTTCAACATATGTCACAGCATCACTGCAGGTTAGCTCTGCTCCCTTAGGAAGGCCTCACAGTGCTTCCTCTCTACTTCTCTCCAAACTTCAATGCCAGCTAGTCTACATACATGTATGTCCCGTATTATGCAAAGCTTGGGAACAGAAGTGAATACTCTACTGCATGAATACTGCCAGTGGCTTCATTTGAAAGCATTACCTTGGAACAGGCATCTTTAGAGTAAGCTGGTTATATTGGATGTTCCATTTTCCAGGCTGGAACTTCTCCAGAAAACGCTGCGCACTCTCCACTGTGCTCTAAAACGAGCATGAGAATGCATTATAGCAACCACCACTATATGAACCATGTTGGTTAACAAAAAGACTCAAAAATGTTTTCCCCTCCCATCTGTCTCAGTTTGGGATTAACACAAAGTGCTTTGATTAAAGCATTTCCTAACAATCCAAAATGAGATTCTGCTTGTAGTTTTCTTAAAAACAAACCCCCCACCATATCTATCTATCCATCTACCTATCTATCTTCCAGTGTGCTGGATTTTTGGGGGTGTTTTGTGCCAGCAGGGTTTCTTAAGCAAAGCAGGAAACAGAGGGAGCTAGCGTATACTGTTACTCTCCTCCTTTTTATCCAATCACCCTACCGATAGTTTTAGAATTACAGCCAGAGCGTTGTAAGACAAGCCAGTTTCTGACTGTTTTGAAAGATCACACTCAAAAAACCAAACCAAACCCAAAAAACCCCAACCAAAAAACCTCTGTCCTAACATTTCCTTAAGGTCCATCTTCTTCCTCAGTTAACTGAATCCAAATTGTTTGGACTAGAAGCTGGAAATCCTAACTTAGACCTCTATAAGAGCAAGAAGGAAGCACCAGTTGCTTTGGTAGTGTGCAGATCGTCAGCAGCAACATACCCCAAAGGCTAATGTAGAGGAGATGACCAGCGGTCTCTCAGTCTGCCCACGTACCTGCATTAACATGGCCACAGTCATAGGCCCAACGCCACCAGGAACTGGCGTGATGTAGGAAGCTCTTTCCTTTGCTGTACTGTACGCCACATCTCCTACAACTCTTTTTCCACTGGCCTTTGTGCTGTCTGGGGATTTAAGGAAAAAGTGAGTTGCACGTCACATTTCACCAAAACAACAGCGGAGGCAGCACTGACTGAACCTCAAGTCTTTTCCTCTGTTGGAGTAAACAAAACAGAAGCTGAGCACCCAGGAAGCTATAAAGAAAGACAAAAAGTTAAAACACCACCACAAGATGAAGCTGTTATCATCATACTTCACTCAGAGAGCGTCAACAGCTCATGCAACGTATCTTCCCATTAAGCATCATTTATCCTCAGCCAGATATATCTCCCTTTCCTTGAGGATGCGAGTATTTTCTCAGTGGCACGTGGCCCACAGGGCAGTCTGAAGATGACTCCAAAACAAATGCAGGGGGACCAAAGCACAGACCAAGTCTTACATCTGTGCAATAATAAAACACAAATGGGACATACAACAGAGATGTCACCTGAACCATCCTCTCGCAGCTCCTGCTGTGAAGAATTAGTACAGCTTCCAATCTGAAGGAGATATAAACCAATGGTCTAGAAGAAGTGAGAGAAGAAACATGGCTGACTTGTTCCAGAAACCCAGGTTTACGTTTGGTCTGTTCCATTTTGGAGGACATCTAGGCCTTACTATTGAATAAAATCACCTGCCTTTACAGAAACTGAAGACAGAAAGTGCCAAGCTTTTCAATTACTCATTGCCATTCTAATGATGGTAAATACTGCAGTTCACAGAGATCAGAGTCTTGTCAAAACAAACCTCCTAGGTGGCTTAAGAGAGCTCCAGTAGAATAATCTCCTTTCTCTCTGGCAAAAAAAGATAGCTATATCCTGCTGCACTACATGATCTGACAATTCAGAAGCAGATATAGCACTTTTTTCCAGTGGTGACCTTTAAGCTCACCCATAAAGAGAGAAAAAGACAAAATGCATTAGTAAACTAGCACAGTCATCTAAGAAACTTGCTGATTATAGACACAGCATATCAAAAAAAGAAAATTTAAGTTTCTACTGGAGTGGCAGATCCTCATTTCAGTATGAGGACTTTAGGGAACTTTTAAGCAGTGCAAAAAACCTGAAGATAGATTTCAATGTTGTTACATTGAAATATTATATTGGATACAGTAAGTATATGTTTGAACAGAACACAATCAATAACTTTAATATATATTTGGCAAGGGGGAGGAGTAGAAGAGAAACTAAACTCCGAAACAGCTGATTATGTTAAACTCAAAGAGGGAAGAAAAGCAGCTCCTGCCAACACTAATTTTTAGCTGCATTGTTACTGACAATTAGCAGCTTGGATGTTTTGCTGTGTTTGTGTTTTAAGCAACACTTCTTCTCCCTCAAGTGCAAAGCTTGAACATCACAGCTGTTAAACAGTGTTTCTACAGCCACTATCAGCTTTGCTGCCTGAACTGCAGACCAATCTGGCCTTCCAGCCTAGAGACCAGTTTAATTAAGGTTGCAAAAGGCAAATGACATGACCATATTTTCTTCCAAGGATGCCAAGCAGGCTTACCAGCCACCCTTGGCCAGGAAGACTCCAGGCCCAAGAATGAAGAAAACAAGCAATGAATTAGGCACTCCAAACACAAACAGCATAATCTCTTACACAGACACAGTGATGAGCACAAGCCAAACAAACCCCCAGTCCCTGCCTCTGCATCCGCACCTCATGCCAAGCACTGCTGAGCACAACTTAGGAGCTATTTAATTACCTTTAAAATATTCTTTTGAAGGAAAGCTCACATACAACACTTTCCGCCTCTCCCCATAATTTCACCTTCTCAATATTCATCATCCCACTCTTAAAAAAAACGAACTAGTTACAGACAGTATCAGTGATGCTATAACCATTCACAGTGCCTGTGTCTTCTTTGGGCCAGCAGGTTCTCTAGCCAGCTGGAACACATGAGAGAGAGCATCCAAGGACTTCGAGATCAAAGAAGTGAAGGACATGCCTACATATATGGAATGAACAGGTATGATGATCTCCACCTATCTCCAGAGACAGCTGCATGAGAGAGAGCCCGAGTGCAGCTTCTGGACCAGAGCTAATTCACAGTCCTACTTTCACCAGACAAGGGCTGGGAATATCCACATGACTTTCAAGCAGACTTGTGCCAATGTACATGCAACTGTAACACTTTTCTGGTGGATATATGACTGCAAACACACAAGACCATACATGATACTCATCTATAAAACATGAGACCACCTGCTTGCAGTCTGCTTCTTTTTCTGGACACCACTGGGAAAGGTGTTTCGTGAGGGATCCAACACAATCTGATCTTATAGGCCTGTGATGCCAGCTTGATTCCCAGTGCATGAAGATATAAACAGAGCATCATGTCAAGGGTTTCTGTATCTTTCTAGCTCCTCCAGTGTTTGAAGAGCATGGCAACTGAGATCCACAGAGGCTGATCCTCCTTTGCTGCTCTCATATCACACTGTTCAAGGTTCCCTGTTGGCTATGGCTGCAAAATCCCATAGCAGAGGAGGACTTTGAACAGGGCTGCTTCCTCCATCAGGACTCACAGAGGGACACTCCAGAGACTATGCCACCTCTGGGAATATCCTCTGCCTGCACTGCTCTCCCTTCCTGTAGCAGAACAATTTCTACAGGTC
>WAAD01008211.1:438157-487242 GCA_013389945.1 Fregata magnificens
GCTGCAACTCACATCTACACCTAGGAGGCACCTAGCTGGGTGCACTTACAGCTATGGCAAGATGTATGGCAACTGTGCTATTTCTCCCCCCGCCATGTTCAAAGCACTATCACAGTTAGCAGAAATATTCTATCTGTACAGTGATGTAGCTAGAGAAGCTGGCAAACTAGCTGCCATTCTTTCTGTAGCATGGCAGTTCCCACAATTCTGGCACTGATTTCCTAAAAGATTCATCTGAAAACTTTTTCACAACCTATCAGAAGGGAAGAAAGAGGCAGGAAAACTCATCAGCTTCAGAAAACCACAGAAACGTCTGTGGCATCCATCATTTTGAAATCTGACAATTTCTATGGTACTCTATCAAGCTCTGATTACCGAGTCTCACAATGCCATTAAGTGTATTGCCATGCAACGCTGACTAGGCTGGGTGTACAAGAAGCTCAGATCTCAGTGCACTGCCCGAGGCAGACTAATTGCAAAGAAACAGGGATGTGTCCTGAGAGGTGCAGTTCACATCAACCCTGAAAAAAAGGTCATACCATCACATGTCAGAAACACAATGGTAGTTTTATTTGCAACATGTTAGTGGGGGAGACTCCAAGCCATCCTGCTTCAAGCAAATCAGCAGTGATCCTGTGGGTTTTTGCAAATTGCCTAAGTTTGGATAGCTTTGCACAAATACATCAAGCAACAAACAGCAACAGCAGATGACTTTTTAATTAGACAGAGGACTAATGTTTTTAAATGCAACTCAGTGTCATCTTTGAGGAACAAGACTGCTGAACAGAAATTTCTTTACATTCCATTAAATAATGGCAACAAAGTGACTGATTAATTATGAAAACTACCTTTTAAAAGCCTTGTGGGTGTAGCACAGAGATAGTTGGATGGTGACTAATTTTCCATATCATTCAATATCTGTAATTTGGATTTAAAATGAGATGAAAACAGAAATTGCCAGACTGTCTGTTCCTCCTTTATAACAAAGGAGTAGCTAAGTGAAACCCTACCCTAAAATCCATTATGTTCAAGCACTTTATTCTATGCCAGAGCCACCATCACCAACACTCTTGCAGAAGCTGCTTTGTTTCAAGACAACAGCCATTCAAGCCTGAGAAGTTAACGTTGTGATTCAACAAATCCACAGCTACTTTAAGAGACTGCTTGCCATTTATGTATTTCAAACAGAACAGCTTAATCAGATCTAACTGCAAAGTAATGACAGCAAAGCTGCACGCTCACAAGTGACAACAGCAGCAAGACTTCGCTATGCAGTTGCGGCAAATTACATGGATATTCCGCTGTAATATTTCCTAGGCCTCCTCTTTCCTCTACTGATCATCAGCCTCACTGAAGACAGAAACAAAACTGCCACTGATCTGCTTTAGGACAGTACTTCAGACCAACCTTTTTTATTCTGGCATCTTTAGAGGTCGCCATCATTACCTATGACAGACTTAAGAGAAAGAATTCCGCATTGACTAGAAACACCAAGGAAACAGTATCCATGTACTTACTTAGCAACTGCATTTATATACAAATAAACACATCCTCACTCTTTATACATTACCCACGCACCTGGCACATGGTTAATTCCACAGTCTATTACGATTGCACCGGGTTTGATCCATTCACCTTTTACCATTTCAGCTTTACCAGCTGCAACCACCAGGATATCAGCTTTACCAACCTATAAAAAAAGCCAAATAAACAACTCTGTATCACACCAGCAGTGGAAAAACTGAAGCTTCAGCAGCAACTTAGATTAGCTTCAACTGCAGTGAAACTGTGTGCTCATCCATTGCCACTGGAGGGATGGAAGGGCATTGTCAGCAATTAAAGGTAGCTAGCAGTTCCTTGGCAAGCACAAATTCCTGCAGCCAGAAATTATGGCCTATTTTCACACTCCTACCCTGAACTATTGCTAGTCAACACTTCACAACCTTCTCTGAACTCCTCCATGATTCCCAAGTGGATCACACACACTACTTTTAGATAAAATTAAAGCCTTCCACATATTCTTATCTTCCTCCCTTCAAACATCCCTGCATATTCAGCTGCTCTTTTCAATGCTAGAAATACACCCAGCACTCATCAGACAGCAGCCAAGAACAACCCCTGCACAGAACTCTAAGCGGCACTTCACTTGTTGCAGCACTGCCTTGTGGTTTTTAAGTCCAGGACTGTGTAACATGCAACTCCAGGGAAAGCTGATTGTAATTCAGCACTAATATTCGTTCACAGTACTCAGTAAATTTCACAGATCTGGTCACAAAGCTGGTGCTAGAGACTGACTAAAGCTCATTGTCAGTTCTTGCACTGCTTCATTCATGTTTGCTTAGGAAGCTGCTATCCCTTGGAATTTTTTCTTTTCACCTTCAAGGGAGATTAACTATTTTTAAGATTTCATTAAGAATTAGCACTTCAATTATTAATCAACCTAATGACAGTCTTATTGAACAGCAACTTAACGGCATAAAGCACTGCAGTGTTTCTGATCTTCCATGTGAGTTATATTCAAATACACCTACCCTCTTTTCAGCTTTAATACTTGTCTACAGAGCCTGGCAGTGTTGATTGCTCTACAAAATCCAAGTAGGTGGCAGCACAGCAACACACTATTTCTGTCACTCTCACTGCTAAAGAGGAAAATGGTACCAACTCCCAGTCATAGAAAATAGACTGGGAAAAAAAAAAACCTGGAGAAAGCATTTGGTCTAGCATTTCCCAGCCATTAAAGCAAAAGACCACCTGGCCTTTTTGGGAAAAAGCAAAAACATATGCTGTCTTGCAGGCCAATGCTTAGAGATTAGGAAGGGATGATTAAATTTGCAGCACTTGCCCAAAGAAAACAAAAATAATAATTTTACTGTTATAATTAAAAGCCTCTAAGGGCCAAAAATAATCAGGATTCTATTCCAGCAGAAGTATTTACACAACCACCCAATGAACAGGATGGGAAACGGTTTCACATGAAAGACAACCCAGACCCAATGACTTAAGACTAGCAATAGACCAAGTGGCAATGTGCAGCAGGCAGCACTGGCTTGCAGCAGATAACTACAGCCTCATGCATCCATCTTGTCATTACCTCCTCAGCCAGCGTTGAGGTCTTTGAATGGCAAGTGGTTACTGTTGCGTGATTCCAGAGCAGCAGGTCATGCATGGGAGCACCAACAATCTTACTGCGACCAACCACTACAGCTCTTTTCCCCGCAACCTGGATGCCTGCACCACAGAAAGTTAGCAGAAAGTAAAAATAGGTCATTGTACATTCTAGTACAAACTAACTCAAATGGCTCCGGAGCCTTTTGGTCAGTTTAAGTCTGGCTCTAGTACTTCAGGATACTATTTTTCTTCTGGGTTGTGTGTGATAGGGAATTGGAGTTGGGAGGAAGGAAGGACCACTTTAAAACTAGCTCTTTTCCTATCTGAAAAGGCAGAAATGAAATGTGGCATCTCAGCAAAAGTTTCAATGAGAAGCATAGCCTTGCAAGGTCCATAATTTCTCCTCTTATTGAAGACTACTGCACTCATGAATAATGGATGGAAACCGCCTTACCTGTCTGCCTGATAAGTTCCATGCATCCTTTTGGCGTACAGGGAATAAAGCAGTCTCCAAGGTCCCCTCTAGAGAGTTTCCCAGCATTGATGCTACTTAAGCTGTATTTTGAAAGAATAAAGGCCAAGTAAGATTCCCAGCCTCATGATCACCATTAAAAAAAAAAAAAAAAAAAAAAAAAGGTTTTTTTCTGGAGAAGCTGTCATGCTCTCCAGGGGTGAAGTCAGTTTACCCATCTACATCCTTCTCAGGTGCAACAGCATTGGTTATTTTTTCTGTATTGATGGGTTTATCAGAGTCAAGTGGTAGCTGCACTATAAAGCCATGAACAGCAGGGTCTCCATTCAAAGAGGCAATGCACTTGAGGACCTACAAGAAGTAAAGACCAAAAACCTAATGGCTGATAAACTGAAATATAACTGATGCAAAGGAAAAAGCACAATCCTATCTGGATTAAAAGACACACACAGTATGTTTAGTTTTTCCACCCAGGAGTATAAATGACTCATGTTTTTTATTTTTAGAAAAATACCTGTTAAAGTCTCTAAATTTTACATTGTATTGTTTTAGTTTTCTTTTAAAAATGAAAAAATCCCAGCAGGTTCCAGTTCTTTTTTTTCATGAGTTAATATCTATGGGCAAGCAGTCGTTTTTTATAAAATGAGAGGGCAAATATAAGTTCATCTCTTGAGCTCAACACCAAAATTATGCATTTTTTCATTATTTGCTATATTACTTACGTCAGCTTCTGTTGCTGTGTTTGGCAGTTTTATGTGATTGGCACTGATCCCAATCTGTAAATGAGAATACCAACAAATTATCTGATTTCTGAATTGACATCAGAGATTGATATGGCTATTCTCTCAGTCCAGCCAAGTCACAGCTACATTCTGTCACATTTACCAGGTCTATCTCCTGTTCCTGTGGCTACAGTCCTATTATTTGGAAATATCATCAACAAAAGAGAAGAAAAAAGATTAGTGCTTTGCCTACTTAGATTGGTCCGTACTTCAACTGTCCTATTCACCTTTTGACATGACCAACATCATCTTGGCTCGACAGCATGCTGCCCTGAAATGCCAGCAGAAAAGATGCCAGCTATTACCTAGGGAAACAGGGAATCATGTACATTCCCAGTCCTGCTGTAGCATGTAACGTACCACTTGGTGAGTGATGCAAGGCAACTGCAGGTACAAGACATTCAGGGAAGATAACCACACGGCCACAAGTCAGGAAAGACAGAGCTTCAGCACTTTAGACACATGTAATGTAGGAGATGATCACACAAAAAGTGGCACCAACCCACACTGCTGTTACCCCACTTGGCTAAGTGTCCTGTTACACACCTATACTACTTCCTTACAACAAAGAATTCAGGCCAACACTGGTTTCTCCAATACGGGCAAAGCTTAGACAAAACTATCTGATTTGCGCCTTTTGTTTCATATTCAGATTTGACCTACTGTGGGAGGATAAAAAGAAATATTAAGAGTTTGGGCATTACCTCAGCAGCAGCCTTCAGCTTCATATTAATGTAGAGGTTCGAATCATCCCGATTTCCAACCTAAGGATGAAAAGACAGTTGAGTCATGCTGCAGGATAGAGACTCAGTCACAGGCTGAGATGGGCTTAACCCTTAGCTTCCTTGGCTTCTGTTGAGCTACACCAAAGAGACAGAGGTATTCTCGAATAACTGTAAAACACACTGATAGAGGCTATAAGTAGCTGGAGCTAACAGGAAAGTGTTCTTTCAACTAAGGGGCAGCTAAAGACAAGTTATCTGACCTCCTGCATAAACACTATTTACACCTGTTGAAAAACAGTGTTCTCCACAGCAGAAAATACTGCCTGCCATCTCATCTGAGAAAGTTAAATCTCCAGCTAATTAACATGTTCAGCAGGTGCTGATAACATCCAATTATCTGATTAAGGCTTTCAGAAAAGTTGGGCCTCTTTGATACCCAGGAATCTTAATTTTATGCACATACATGTGCCCTGATGGAGAGATTTCTTCCACTGCTGTTTTGTACCTTGAGAATTTTCCTGCCGAACAAAAACCAACAAAACAAGAACAAAATGATGCACAAAGACAAAGCAGCAAGTGGAACAAACGCTTGTAGTTTTTGGCAGCATTGGGTGATTACAGCACTACTGCATTTCAAAAGAATGCTTGCAACATCCAGTACATTTTGTTAAATACTCCTTGTAACCATAAAAAAAATGAGGGGCAAATAAGGAAAAGCTGATAAGCAAACTCTTGAAACCCCATTCCCTGGTACTTGGTAGCTATCCCTGGTTCTCACACAGATTACAAGCTGCAGGGATGACTGCATTACCTGATCACCCAGCATACACTGGTTCTTCTTCCCTAGGGTGAGAAAAAGGGGCTGTCTCCCCTTTAAAGTCTGCTGGGTTTAGGAAAAGGTATGCCTCACACAGGGCAGAAAAGAAGGAAAAGAGTGGACATCAGGAGATGTCAGCAAACAGACCACATATATTGTGCAAAAGAGGACATTCCTGACTACAGGACAAAAAAATAAAGATTAACTGACTTAGTCTTTGAGCTCAGAGGACACCAGATACCTCCCAAGAAAAGAGCACGTATTGTGTGGGGTGCTACTTATCAGAAACAGCTAATTGTCATGACTTAACTGAAAAATAGACAGCTGAGAATATCAGTATTAGGAGATGAGCTCCAAGCCCAGGCTGTTTGATAGCTTACAAGAGAGCCAAAGAGCAAACAGGTTGTAAAGGACTTTGAGACAACCCAGGCCAAGCAAGAAAAAAATGCAATACCACTGCAAGACAGCAATTTTTGAAGACAGTTTACACAGTCAGCAGTTTGGTAACTTCCATCAAAGCATCCCTTACTGAATTTTATTTAAAAGACCTTCCTCCTTCCTTCTAAACACCTGAAGGCAAGTCTTCTGTAGAGATTATCTTCTTAAAGCTAATGGAAAAGAAAACCGAAAAAAAAAAACAAACCACAAACAAATTTGTTCCTGGCATCAAAGAGGAGCATGGTCTTTGTGTACTACAGTGGTCTTAGCACTGGAATCCAGAGACAGGCACCAAGAGCTCTTTGGGAGCCCAAAATACTGAATAAGGACAGAAGCCACTTCTCTAAGCAGCCACTTTCAGTCCATCAATCCTTTGTGGCCACACAGTTCCTTCCTGTTACATGACACTTGCTACTGCTAGTCACCTTCTGATCTAAGCACAAACAGTTTCCACTTTTTATAGCTGCAAGGAAAAAAATCACCTTAATTCTGCCAAACGCAGGCCAAAACCCTGTACTGATGAGTGCTTTTTTCCTCCGCAAGCGTTTCTGTGTAGACTCTAGCACTTACACTTCTGGACAGACATCAAATTCAGCAATGGGATTTTGTTCCATCCCCTGCACTCAAAGTCTTCTTGGCCAAAGGTGGCTTTGGTTGGGTTTTTTTTCCCCCACCGCCGCTGTTCTCTCTCTCCATGTTCTGACGTAACAGCAGACCAAATCCCTTAATAAACACCCCATTTTAAAGATTTCTGGTACAAACACATCTGTGAAAGCTGACAGGCTTTGGAGCTCACACAAGTGCAGAGACTTGGAATAGAGTCTACAAGCACTGCTTCCTCTTAATAGGCAAGAAGCCTACTTTCACCATTTCACAAACAGAATGCTCAAACAGAGAACTGCAAGGGTCTGATGAAAGGAAAAAAAAACCAAACCCCAAACCCCAAAATGTTTCTGCACCCCAGCATTTGGAGAAAAGACATCACAGAACTGTGTTACCATCCCATAGTGAACTCTGCATTATAAAATATTACCATTGCAAGGAAGCTTTGATGAAGCTCATCAGCCATGCACTTACCGTTGCAAAGCAGATTTTCTGTAGTTGTCATTAAAGAAAACAATACCTGCAAAATTGCGAGTCCTGGTCTGAAACCTGGAAATTTCTCTTTCATCTCAACAACTTGCTGCTTTAGTCTCTCTCTCACTTGTCTGAAGAAGGAAAAACAAAAACAAGGTAGGAGTTAACCAAAGGGCTGAATTCTCATACAGTGACAAGTCAGGAGTTGAAAAGATGACTGATGGGTAGACTGGGAAACTCTTACTTATGCCTTGAGTACACAAGTCCCAGCAATCTCCAAATAAGATTAATGTCCATAAATCACTAAGATACTTTGGAAGTTTCATTCAAACGTATTTTAATTTTTTTTTTTTTTTTTTTTTTTTAAAGTCCACATTGCGTTTCTTCACCCTCCTTTTCAGGGTCTCATAGGATAAAAGGGTTAAAAAAAAGAAAAAAGTACAAAATTTGGTGTGGAAATTTCTGCGATTTCAAATTCCCTACTCAAAAGCAAATCCTCTTACCACATATGCCGTACCAAATCTACCTATCTTCCACAGGCACCAGTCAACACTGTCACACATGCTGTCCTGGTAAAGGATGATGAATCTACAGTGGTAAAACTCTGGAAAATAGCTAAACAAACAGGTGGTACTGTCCTGGTTTTGGCTGGGATAGAGTTAATTTTCTTCCTAGTAGCTGGTATAGTGCTGTGTTTTGGATTTAGTATGAGAAAAATGTTCATAACACACTGATGTTTTAGTTGTTGCTAAGTAGTGCTTACACTAAGCCAAGGACTTTTCAGCTTCTCATGCCCTACCAACTGAGAAGGCTGGGGGTACACAAGAAGCTGGGAGGGGGCACAGCCAGGACAGCTGACCCAAACTGGCCAAAGGGTTATTCCATACCATATGATGTCATGCTCAGTATATAAACTAGGGGAAAGCTGGCTGGGGGGCCGCTGCTCACGAACTGGCTGGGCACGGTCAGTGGGTGGTGAGCAAATGCATTGTGCATCACTATTTTTGTATATTCTTTTATCATTATTATTAGTATTGTTATTTTCCCTTCCTTTTCTGTCCTATTATACTGTCTTTATCTCAATCAACAACTCTCACTCTTCCCCCCCACCCCCCGATTCTCTCCCCCATCCCACTGCGGGGGGCAGTGAGCGAATGGCTGTGTGGTGTTTAGCTGCCTGCTGGGTTAAACCATGACAGGTACCCAAAGATAAACCTCTTCTACAGTTGGTCAATACTATGTGTTTCTATTTCCTGCCTGCTTGGCCTAACCTAGGCTGAGTAGGCTGCAGTCCTGCACCCACCTTCCTGCTGTCTGTTCTGTGCTTGCCAACACTCATGCAAGAAAATGCCCCCAGCCCAGCAAAGATTTTTCCATGGGAGGAGGAAGGAGAACAGGAGGTGGACAGAGGTGAAGCAGCGAGGAAAATTAGCTAAACCCTGGTACACAGCTCAAGTCAACTCTTCAGTGAAGACAAGTTTAAGGATACAATTATTAAAACAAAACTTTGAAATGGAAGCATGAGAAGATTCACTGATTAGTTAATCTAGCTCAGATGTCAACTCACCCAGTCTACTATGCAATGTTTTAGAGATAACAAGTACCCACCACTGATAAGTTAGCCGCAGACAGCTCAAAAGCCACTGTCACCACCCTCCCCAGCCTCACACTCCTCTCTAATATCTCAATCAGTGTCTCGCCCCATGTGCATGATCCTTCACCAGGGAAGGTGGTGGGGAAGAGGGCCTGGTGCCAGGCCCAACAGGTCTTTGATTTTGACATTCTGCCAAAAGCCTGGGTGCAGCATCAGCACCACTGCTCTGTCTCCTCATCAGAGGCAGTTGGGATTTAGAGAGAACTGACCAGTTGTGCCCATCTCATGGGCTCACAACGCTGGAAGGAGGCTGTGGCACTTCATTGCAAATATAGGAGATACTCACTCAAAGGCAAAAGCCAGGTAAGCCAACCTCACAGGACACTAGAGGCTTGACAGGTCTGTCCTCCTCCACGTGATCTCCAGCCCGTGTCCCACACACTATTCTCAAAGAGATGAGAAGGCGCTACAATCACGCTTAGCAAATCTACCCTGCTCCAAACACCCTACCGTTTAAAACACAGATGGTCTCCTTGTGCTCATCTACCCTCAAAGCAGTATCACAAGGTCTGCTACTTCCCAAGTAGAACCAGACTTCCCAGACTGGAGGAGGTGCTGTTGGTGCCAGTTCACTAAAAATGCTAACAGCAAGGGTACGGAGACAGAGTAAGTAGCTGATGCCAGCTGCAAGGCTGTGATTCCTGCCATATAGGGAAATGCCAGGATAACAGATAGCCAGTGAAGCCAACTCTACCCTGCAACTATGAGCTCCGAATCAGAAATGCCAGAGGCAAGAAGAAAGGAAAATGGGAGCAGCACATGGCTCTGCTGCAACCCAGCAACACTGATCCCAGGGGACGGTTGCAGCTGGCCCAGCCAGAAGCAGCCCTGAGGCTGTTCTAAGTCCTATCTCAGAGGAATCACACAGCCTCCTGCTCTGTCCCAAATCATGCAGTCAGAGCACCGCTTCACCTGAGGAGTGGGTTCAGAGTATTTATAGGTGTTTGTGTCTGGCCAAGCTGTTCAAAGTCTCTTAACAAGCTTTGGTAAAGGGTTGTTTTCAACCTTACTTAAGAAATAGCACTTCCGAGGCTTCCTTTAGCTATCTCCTCTATAAAAGACTTGACACTAAGACTGGCTGATCAGAGTTCAGAAAACAGTGTCATAGCAAGCCTTGTCCTAGCAATTCTTCATGCTGAAGTGACAAAAGTTCATCTGCTGGGTGGCAAAGCACCAACTGCCCCTCCTTGCACTCCAGCTGTAAGCTCGTAGGGAAGGCACCAAATCTACAGCTGCAGACACAACAGGGCCTGAGCTCACGAGCAGCCCGTAAGAACAATGCAGCGATCTCAAGGAGCGTCAGAAACCCACTGTGCCTGGTCTCTGAGCAGGTGCTGTGGGCCGGCTCTTTTGAGGAAGCCATTTCGGAGAACAGCCACCGGTGTTCCAGTAAGGAAGGCACAGCACTGGTTTGTGGCCTGCAAACAAAAAGAAATGCAAACAAACGTGAAACGTATCATAATTTACGGTGCAGTAAAGCCCTCCTAAGGGACAGTCAGCTGGAAAGGGTCTCAGGTCTGGGTTTTACTTTTAATCCGGTCTTCTCAGTGGAGGAGAACCAGGCCTACCCAAGGGTCTAGTTTCCCTCTGTCCTCTGTGAAGCAGGGCTGTCGCGTGCTTTCACCCCCAGCAGCCATGACTGTTCACATATTATATCACTGTAATTTTCTGTAATTAGGCACTAGCTCACTTCCCCTTCAGCTACAGAAGACAGGTAATGCGCACAAACACACAAAGTGGTGCTGCTAGAGCCAATTTGCTTTAGGAGACTTAAAACAAGAAATCACTGGTTAGACAGCCACCTAGTGTTAACTACCACTGCTCTCTAGTTACCAGAAAAGCCACAGGTGCAAAGGTTTGAGAGAAAATTAAGGAAAAAAAAATTTTAAATCCTTGTTTTAACTCTGCAGACTTAGAAATACATGACTAAATAAACTTTGCAAGCCAGCAGCTATTTAGTGATACAGTTTGCAAAATTCTATTGTGGACTTCGGGTCTTCACAAAGATAAAAGTTGATGTTGATAAATCAACAACATTGTTTATTAGCTGTATGAAAACACTTCTAAGTCTTCAAGCATAAATTTGCAATTGCACACAGCTGTTCCTCCAAAAGCCTTCCCTCTGACGCTAAGACCCCTCCTGTGCCCACACACTCTTCCACAAACAAACTCAGACTGCAAACAAGGGTCCAGGGTCCACACAGGTTAAGGACAGAACATGGCTCTAAGCACACAGTGCAAAAGCCAACTCTAAAGATTAAAAAAACCTGTTAGCCTTTCTTTCTCTAGCCTGCAACAGTGAGCTGAATTTAAAATTATTAAGTGAATCTCCCGGAACAGTAAAGGACAAACCACACTCCTCTAGCTCTGCTGTAAACGGAGAAAGACGCACAGCTCCCATGCTAGTGCCTCCTCAGGCAGACCCCACCACTACACCTATGGGATTATGTACATGCAATGGCTTGGGTGGCTGTGGTGCGAGCATACGCATCGCCATAGCGAAGATGACCCCAGGCTGTCCTCCTGTCCCTTCTCTGGCTAATAGGGCCCTGGGTCTACGTGAATACTGCCAAACGTATGACCTGGCAAGTATCTCCTTCAGAGACAATGATGGTCTAGAAGAGGCCTGCCCCCAAAGAGGAGGATTTGGCCTCCTGCCTGGATCACAGATTTCCCAAAAGTTTCAGAAATGTGCATCAGAAGTGCTCTTGCTGCAGCCCTCCAGAAATGGCTGTATAAGGCTGATGGTCCTCGCCAGGTCCTCCACTATCTTGGTCAGGGCTGTTGTCCCTGTAGCCGTTCCTCCTTAGAGCCTGCAGCACTGCCACTGCTCACTTTCTGTTGCCCCCATGAGAAGAAAAGAAACGAAACTGGAGAAGGGGAAGCTTGTCTCTCCACACTGCAAACCTCCATGGCACCATGTCCTAGCTAGCAGGACAGCTGCTTTATCTTCAAATACTGTGAAGAGGCTGCAAGCAAGCGTGCCACAAAACATCCTACTGGCACCCCAAAGAAGAGACAGAAAGGAGTCACAAGTTGGCTGTCCCAATAGAGCGGCACTGGGATGGGAATTGTCTATCTGAACACTGCTGGTAGTTCAACGGATGGCTCCAGCTGAGGGAAGACACTGTTTAGAGAACAGAGCTGGAATCCGTTCACAAGTCTCCTGCCCTGCCACTGCGTGATCCTGGCACACTGTCATTATCTCATAGGGGAACTGCCTGCTTCTTTCTACCATTTCCACACTCCCACAGTTTTTAACCACTCTTTTGGTTGTGTCAGCTCAAATACTTGTCCGAGCACTCTTCAGACCAAATAAATACATGAAGATGCTTTTGCTTTTTTACAGGCTTTTTTGCCATTTCCAGAACACTAGTCCAATGAAGGCCAAAAAACAGCTGAGCTGAAGAAGCAATCATCCATAGGAATGGGATAGACAGCATTTGAGGAACTTCTCAAATGTGGCCAGCTGCCAACAGAACAACAAAGTTTAAGTTTCACATAAAGCTGAGTCTTTAAAACTTACACAAAACAGTTTGCCCCTAACATGAATTACAATACCATGAACTGACATGACCAGCTTCCCATGCCAATCAGGTCTGCATCCCAAAATGGCTACCACCCACAACAGCCAACTATTAGGTGATTTAATCGGAGGACAACATAACAGAAATAGGTAAGGACTCAAACCATGTTTGTGGGGCTGCAAGCACTTCAGACAATACTCTAGGCTGTTTTTACAATGGTCTGTCTTCACAAAGAGTGATATTACGATTTTCTTCCTTCCACGAAGGGGACATGGCAGTCCCCTACATGTTCCTTCCCTTAGGACTCCCCCTTTCCATGTAACCTGGTGCTGATGTGCACAGATGACAGCACTGTGGCCCTGTTGTCCACCAGACAATGTTTTCTCCTAGTTTATGAACTCTTTGGAGCAGGGTCCCATTTTTTTAACTCTGTGCCTGAACAGCACCTAACACAAGGGGTTCTTGCTCATATTTAGGGCTGCTCAGTGGCACTGAGCAGTACTGGACCACACAGTTCACTTTAACTTAGCACAACCGCAGTGTGGTACCCTCCAGTGCATGCCTGAAACTTTCTGGGTAGGATCTGGTAAATGAGATCTCAAAGATTGGGGAATTCTTTCAGTTCAGACTAGATTTAACTGGAGTTTCAAAAGGAACTCCAAAAAACTTCTGAGGCCCAGTCTGAAAAACCTGGAGTTTTCTTTACTGGACGGTTACCTCCAGTTATAAGCTGAGCCTGATCATCACTATACCCGATACTTTAACAGTACTTTAAACTCAAAATACCACCTGGCCCATGCCTAGGGGCTGGGAGGGGCATTAAGTCTTCCCCTCTGTCACAACTCATCAGCCACTAATCCAGACCAGGTTGGTCCATTCCTGGTGCTACCAACCAATTCAGGCCAAGCCAAGGGTTTCCAAGCCTGGACTACTTCAGATGATAACAACTGAACATACCATGCACGGCAGCGGACATAAGCTGTAAAGAAGAGCCACTACAATGTTTTGCTCTGAGTATCTATTTCAGAGACAGAGTATTTTTATTTTAGGAGAATACTAGTAATAGAAAAAGGTTGCAAATACTGTATTTTGATTCCCTCCAACCTCCCATATTCTGCACACTTAAAGCACTGTTTCTCTGCTTCTTATTAGTCATTTGTTTACTGTACTGTTACACAATAACTCATCTTTTGCACTCATTTGCCAATGAGGCAAATTTAACTTGCAGCAAAACCTAAGGCTGACTTACTAAACAGCCACTCAGAGAAGTAGAGGAAAGCCATTCAGAGATAACTAGCCAGCTCAGATTGATGCATAACCTATGCAACATTTAACATCTTTCACAGACTGTCCAGGTTTCTACTGAAAGAAGCAGCCTTAGCCAGAGAAGCATTAACTTAAACACCAAAATCCTACACACAAAATGTCTGCTGCTCTGTGTGTTCTCCTTCCCATGCACAACATAACCACATATGACTATCCTCATGGGTAATGTTCAAAGCCACTGAAAATGTCTATTTTCCTTTGTACCTTTTCTGAGCCTTCCAAGACTTTCTAAGTGTGAAACGCTTTATCTCCTCATCAAGTTTTCTTTATTTATAGAGACAAGGAAGCTCGCTCGCTCTCTCAAAGTATTTATTCTCTTTACAGGTTTCACAAAAACAAGAATGCCACTATCTATCTGATTTTTGTTTAAATAACTGGCATGACTCGGAATTAGGTGGTTTTTTCACCTCTCTTTGGGGAAGGGGTGTTTGGTGGAAGGAGAAGAAAATTCAAAATACTTATGAGTTTTGATTTAAAACACACATAGAAACCCAGAATTACATAGCTGGAACACTACTTGATTGATTCACCTCATTTGTTAATATTTGACTGACTTACAAACACTTTTCTTGATTAGAGGATACAGTAACAAAAAACGCCCCCTACAAGATAGTAACTGAAAAGATTTTGCAGTTGACATAAAGTCAGAAACACTCCCTTTCTACAACAGGCAGTTGAAAATTCCTAGAAAAACCACATGCCTATCGCTTCTTTTGCTGCTGCCAGAATCTGGGCCTGGAGGTAAACTCTGGACAACGAGAATCCTCTGGACCAGCACTTGTCTAAAGAGTGTAGAAGAAAGGGATAGGTGTCTGCAGGGTGGATAGCCCATTTCCTCATGCCTTCAAGCACTCCACTAGGAAAAAGCAGAACTACGTAAGGCCCATTCCTGTGGCGCACATGATGGTTTTGCTATACTGGACATAAATACAGCAGAAATGAAGGAACTGAAGGAGGACAGCTGTACAGCTGCAATTATTTTTCCATTTTGTGTTGCCTTAGGGTCAAGATGTGATGCTTTTGGAAGACAGTCTTCAGCCAAACACCTTAGAGATGTGCTGGAAACTAAGCAATCCTTTCTCCCGTATGTGCCTATTAAAAGCTTATGCCTCTTCCCAGGTATCTGCACATCATGAAGGTCCTCATCTCTGAAAACAGCCGCTACTATAATACAGAAAACAAACAGAAACAAAAATTTCACCACTGTATCTATAAAGAAAGTAAGTAATGCAATATGCACTGCCAAGGAAGCTAGAAGTTTTAAGGTGAATGCTCAGAATACCTCCAAAACACACTCACTGTACTCAAGCTAGCATCTTTCCAGATTTCTAGTCACTCTAAAATTGCACTAATGTGTAGCCTGAAAGGACCTACTATACTCCAGGGGCACTTTCTATGCCAGAAAAAGGAAACCTGCAACAGGCAAATCACTAAGTACCACCAGCACAACACATTGGCATTGCAGAGTGTGCTGGCTTCAAGCCTGTCAAAAGCATAAGGTGCAATGAAGCACACAAGTCTGAGAGACTGCGATACCCAAATGGTACTGGCCCAAAAATTAGCGGGTAAAAAATATGCAAGCAGCCTTTCATCATGGATATTCAGATTCAAGACACATTAGGCCTACTTTTCAGAAATGCTCCACTGTCAGTTAGATGTAGATGTGTCATACATAGCAATACATAAGACTGGGTCTAAAACTTTTCCAAGATTACTTTAGATCATTTCAAATTTACACTGTCTGTCCGAATTCCCTGGTTATAGAGAGGATGTTCCCAACAAACCTACCTAACCAAACCCTGTTTGCACAGAATGTAACAGATGTTTTGCTAAACACTGCATTTTCCTAGGGCTAGGGAAATTCATTTAGCCTTCTTACTGGATATGTATATATAGCAGCAGTAGGAAAAATAAGCAAACTAAAAGACATAATGCAGGGTCACCTATATTCAGAGCTTGCCAGCTAAGTTAAAAGGTAAAAAGCACAAGAAAGCCTTTTCCTTTAGGGTCTGCCAAATCTTTCAAACACCTTTGGCAGGACAGCTGTGAACATTCATCCTGATGCTACCCAACACATGGATGAACTTATCTTGCTTTAAAAGTGACCAATGCCTGTACAGTATGAACACAGAGACCATACCTAAAGCACAGGTTCCCAACTCCTGCTCGTAAAGCATCCCAAAAGCACCGCAAAAATACACAAAACCTGTCAGTCAGCTAGCCATTTCACACCTGCCTGGGCACTTGGTGCAGAGATGCTGAGGGATCACAAGCCGCTCTGCAGTGCTGACGCTGGACGCTGCCAGCGAGAACCAAGCAGACGCACCGCTGGGTTTCTGGGGGCAATGCAGTCGTGACAGCACATTAGGTTCTTCCGAAAATCTTTAATACTACCTTCGTTTAATAAATCCCACCGTTTCCAGCCAGGAAGAAGTGAGCTTTGAATGCAACGTAGTGAAAAAGCTTTAGGGCGTCTTCAAACCGCTTCGTCCCAGCGGCCGAGCCAAAGCAAAGGCCACCACGGCCCCATTCCCCCGGCCAGCGGGGCTGGGTCCCCCGGGGCACCCCCCAGCCCGCCAGCCGCACCGGTTTCCTTCCCGATCGCGGCCATCCCACGGGATAAAAATCCCCGCGGCTCCCCACAGACTTCCCCCGCCCGAGGAACCCCCGGCCCTGCACAGCGCCGGGGGCAGGGCGGGAAGGGCGGGCGGGCCGGCCGCCCCGGGGTACGTACGCAGAGACTATCTTGCCGCTGAGGATCTCGGCAGGGGCCATGGCGAGCGCGGGGAGGCAGCGGCCGAGCGCGGCGGGACTCCCAAAGCGTCTACGGGACGGGCTACCCNAGGCACGCGGGCGCCGCTGAGGGGAGCGGGGCTGAGCGGCGCGGCGAAATGGCCGCCAAGACGCTTTAGAGGCGCCGCTCCCGGCCTTTCCTGGCGGCCTGCTCTGCGGAGAAGGGGCTGGGCGGCAGGGTCGGCTGCAGGCGCTGGGAGGGGAGGGAGAAAGCTGCCTCCGGAGCTGGGGGTGGGACGCTGCCCGCCGGTCCGGAGAGGCTGGCAGTGCCGGTCTGCTGGTGGTGGGCTCTGTGTGGTGAATTCCTGGCCTTATCTTCACGAAAATTGCAAATCAGTGTAAGAATAGTCTCTGTGTTTCATGTCCTGGGGTAGTACTGTGGTACTCCACAGAGGTTATGCTAAGAGTAGTTCTTATTCTTCAGGATTTCAACATATTTGTCCGACATAAAGTCACCAAACTGCTGGCTAGCCAGCGTGGAAAAAGGGCAATGAAGAAGAGGGCAGGATTGTGGCCTAAAGTTCATAGGAGTTGTCCAGTAAGAAACGGGTTCCTAATGGTCGCTTCCAAGGGATGTACTGGAAGTAAGCAATCCCGTTGGGACTGATGAAGGTGTAGTTTCCTGTCAGGCAGCTGCTCAGATCCGTGCAGTCCTCCATGTGTACTGTTATTTACATAATGAAGGCTTTTCCTTATCCTGCAGGCCAGCACAGACATTCTAGGACCTTGCGGAGAGAGTCAGCTTTCAGTGGCTTTCTTACACATATGGCAAATAAGTGATTAGGATCCAGCCAGAGCTGGAGATGGGAAAAGCAGTTCAATGTCACTGAGGCAGACTTTCTCAGGCAAGACCCAGAGAACTTAAGGAACTCATCAGTTTTCCTGCTAATACCTAGCACATGATTAGAGAACAGGTCCACAATTCAATAACCCAATGATAAAAAGGTTGGGGACAGGGAACTGGCAAATTGGGATCAATGAGGGGGTGGACCCACGGCATTACATTGCTGTTGGGGAGTAGTAGCACGTGCCTGTGCCTGCAGTGCAGCAGTACTCGTACTGTTTTGGGACCTAGCCATGTCTGCCACTTGTGGCGGTACAGCCAAGAAACAGCGTTAACACCACTGCAAATTAACAAGCTATGGAGAAAGGGGTTGGGTGCTATGACAACAGTGTTCCCGCTGAGAATTTGAGACTTAAAAGGCCTGTGTGAAGTGCTTTCACTTAGATTTTTGCTTTACAGATTTTAGATTTTTTTTAGATTTTTGCAGAGGTTTGGGAAAAGGAAGTGCCTGTTCTAAAGAGTTTGCTGAGAAAGCATTCTATCCTGCTACTCCATAATGTAATCAGTTCACAAAGGGATTTGTGGAACTGTCAGATTTTGAGAAGGGAGAAGTGTAGGCCTTGAAGCTTCTGCCTAGGGCACAAAACTATGAAGACAGAAATATATGGGCCCTTTGTTTCAGAAGCTCAGAAGCCTTAGGGTTGCTTCTCTGTTGTTCTAGGAGGGCAGTATAAACCATACAAAGTTCAAAACTTCTGTGAGGACAATGTTTTTCTTTGTGTTTCCTTTCATAGCCTAACAAGTGGAGTCTTTTCTGCTTTCTTTTCTATTCAGAGGAGAGCTTCTTACCTCGAGTGGTTAAACCACCTTCAGTTAACAATGTGTTGTAATTGTAGGATTAAAGGTCAGAAATTTCTCTTTAAAAGTGACTTGGAAAAGAGGGAAAGCTTGCATTTTGGGACTTTCATATGCTAAATAAAAAAAGCTAGAAAGAACTTCTTTTTCTCTTCTTTCATTATGCATTCCTTGTATTTCCTGGAATGTTCCAACAGGCAGTTGCAGTATTATACAATCAAACCTGAGATTATTCAATTAACTGAAAGAAGGGATTTTTCTAGGCTGATTAAAATTCTGTGCCTTGTTTGTTTCTTCTGTTGCCTTTATCTGAGGTCTCAATGAACTCTTGGGGGGGGGGAAACAAAGTGTGTTTTAAAAGAAATGCAAAAGACGGACTCCTTCAGTTAAGGACAGGATGAACTGTCAGAAACAGCTTTTGCCAAAAAAGATTTGACACTCAGGATGACAGCGTAAAAATATCAGGCATGAAAAGAAAAAGAAGAAAGCCACCTTCTTTAAATATGTTCAGGTGATCTTATTTACAGGGTAAGCAGAAGAAGCTATTACCATCAGGAGCCATAGATTCCTACCCAGAGTTGCTAACTTGCATGATTTGCATGTGTGTGTGAGCATTAATGTCACTTGCTGCTTTTCATAATGCCCCAGCTCCTGAAAAAAAGATGTCTCATGATGACAGGTAAAACTGAAAATTACCTGAATTTATTGTAGAGTCTAAAATTAGGAAAGGAAATAAAAATAAACCTAAACAACTTCTTTTTGAGCCAGATTCTCATTTTTGGGAAGGGACAGGTTAATGAGTTTTAAATGCTTGTGTCAGAAAATCAGACTAGCTAACCTCTTTTTATCGTAGCAGGAAGTTCTTTTGTATTTCTAACGTGTCTCCTGTGTCAGTCAGGTACTAAAACTGAGGTTGTTACTCAGAAATTGTGTGTGTCATGCCTTTATGTAAGAACATGTTCTTTAACGTTCATTCGTAATTGTCCTACTGAGGTTGAAATACTGGGAATGGGATGGGAGGGGAACAGAAAAGGGATTATGCAATGAGAAACGGCTGAACAGACCCTTCTGCTCAGTTCATATCAGAGCCAAATCCAGCCCTGAAATGCAGTAAAAAAGTTAAAGCTACTATTCATGTATAGGAAATCTCAGAGAAACAATGGCAAAGGAGACAAACGTGAAAATGTTTTCAAAGTTGACAGCAACAATCAATGTTTTATGCTTTCAGTAGAATGCTTTTGACCATATTAATGCAAAAGAATGAGAAAAAAACTAATGCCATGATAAGAACAGATAGCTCTGAGCATAGCCTGTTTTGTACCAAAGCAGACTTATTTTCTAATGGCTGTTCGGATGAAGAAGAATAAAACCAGTTACTTCAGGATAGGCTGAAGTCTCAGAGTGAGGGACACCTCTGCTCTCAGTGTTGCCTCAGAACAGTTGTTCTGCCTCACTCACCTCCCTGCCAGGCATCCCTGGGTTTGATTTGGCAACTCCCACAGTTTGAATGTTTACCTTTGTATCCACCCCCTCTTACCCAACAAGTCAAAAGTCATAGAGCTTGTTCTTTAAAAAAGCCATGAAGGTTGCAAAGTGCATGCCAGAAAGACTTTCATTGTTACTGGTGAGCTAACAGCTATGCCTCTGATGGCACAGGGCCCCAGAAGCTGCAATTTGTTATGAGAAACTGACCCCAAATCAGCAAACTGAGGAAGAACATTAGGCTTTGCTTCACTCATTAAGTGGGACAGTTAGGATAGGACATTGCCTCCAGTGAAGGAGGAGGAACAGAAAACTTAGATTAGCTTCATAAACCTTGGTCAGAAAAGAGATTTTGAGAAAGCGTGTTTGCAGGAGCACGCCAGAATAACAGTATTAGACTTTGATTTTTCAAACACTTATGGGGAACCTTTCCTGCTTAGAGGTGCTCCACTGAACAAAGCAGGGTTGGTTAAATGAATGACATTACTCTAGAATGTACCTTATCTACCATGATGGAGAACGCAATTTTGTAATGGGGTAACAGTGACACATTTAAATGTATGCTATTGGTCAGCTCTTCCTTTGATCAGAAGGTGGCTGAACTTCGACATAAGGCTTGAGGTTGACCTCGATGTACATGCTTTGAAATAGCCCGTATAGCTAAGCTGTGTCAATGTAATACTAGATAGCATGAGCTAACATTTGTTCCATCACAAAGTGTTTCCTGAGTGTAGTTACCCCTGATCTGTTCAGGCTGTCTCCTGTGCCCCATCCATTTCAGACATGTCATGGAAATAACAAGTTGGTGAGGCAGCCAGCTGTTGGACGGTCACTGCAAAAGTAGCTGCCCTGAGTTAAGATGGTATTTGCTCTCTGGCCTTCTCCTCAGGGTTCCTGGTCCGATGCCTGAACTACCAGAACAGGGACTTGTAGTGTTCCTCATCCACTTCAGTGCAAAGGCAGACAGATTAATCAAATCACTTCCAAGTGCAGTTTTAACTACAATGAACTGATTTCCTATAAAGCAAGTGAAGGGTACTTTCATCGTAGGTTTTTCTGGCAGGGAGGTAAAGCTGGTTGTGTCCAACAGAGCGGCAGTAACAAATAAGCCTCTGAAGTGCTTTTCTGACCCCTGTCTCAAGCTTGCCATTCCCTTGCCTACCATGCAGGTGTTTTGATTGACCATAGTGTATCTGTCACTCTGAAGACAGCAACAACCAGCTCAGACTATCTCCGAACTTCCACTTGCATTACTATGCCAGTGACACAAATTTGTACTTACTTGAGTGCATTTTCCATTGGCTGCTTTTCTCTTTCTCTCTCTTTTCTTCCTCTCAAAATGTTGCTCTTTTAGCTAACTTCCTTTAGCTATGTCACCTTACCTTCGCACAGAAATCTTCCAATACTTGTCATTGACCTCTTAGGGATCCTGCAGAAGAAAGATGTCTTGTTAACAGTTTGAGGAATATTGTGTCGCACTTGATTCCACTGAGAACAGTGCAGAGTGCTTGATAAATACGGGCCCTAGGTTGTCCTGACTCTTTGATGTTAAGAGATAATTCAGAGCAAAGAAACCATTTTCTAAGTAGTCCTCTCTCTCACATAATAACCATTCCTAATACTTCTACAGCATGTTGTGGCACTCCCTGCAATAAACAACAGCCTAATTCACTATCCCAACCTGCTTGTGACTAGTGTATTACCACATTTTCCAGATAAGGTAACTGAGAAAGGATTAATTCATTGCCTAAAGCAAAATGCAAACATAAGCAATGGAGCTGTGATTAACTATCTTGTCATTTCCACCTCCTCCTAATTCGCTTTGGCTAATAATTTTTAGTTAATGGCTTGTGGCTACATAGGACTTTCCCTCTTTTTTTCCAACTGCTAAATTTCACTAGAAGACTATGAAAAATACATTTCCAGTATTTTCTATAGAAATACTCATTATACCAATTCCACCTTTCTATCTGCATAGGGAGTTGCACACACTGACACAGGCAGAGGTCGGCAGGGAGAAGGGTGAGTTTCAGGACTGTGGGTAGGAGGATGTTCAGAAGACAATTCTTCCATTGCAGTTTAATCCACACAGCCTCTCAGATAATTCCCCCAGTCCAAACAAGGATGACCCTGGCAGAGCAAGATTGCATAGCTAGTTATATGCCATGTCTGCAAGAACCTTCACAGGGTGCTCTCCCAACCAAGCAAATCCTGCTCTTGCAGTGTCCTGCAGAGACAGGAGGAGGGTGAACAGATCCTGTGAAGTCTATGGTAGCGGGAGTCCAAGGCTGGCATGAAACCAGCTTTCCCACAGACCATAATTCCAGCAAGTGGGGTATTTGGAGATAAAAACAGGTAAATGGAGTTTTGCACTTCAGACTTGGGTGATACAGGCTTTATGCATGTCTTAATATCCAGTTTGAAACACTGAGCGATGTTTGATGTTGGTGTGTGCAGGCTTAAGAAGTTGTACCTTCAATGTGCTTTTACTTAGAGCATTCCTGATTCCAATACGTGTCCTTTGTATGTAATTGCCTCCAGATCAGGCAGAAGGTTGTTCCAGCTCAGGGTCATGGCTATAATGGTGGCCAGCTGCAGATATGTAAGGAAGGCTATAGGAACAGGGCAGACAGATCATATTCCTTATCTCCAACCATTTACAGCTGGAAGAATTTCTAAGAGAAACGGGATAATGGAAGTGGGGGAGAAATAGGGTAAAGTTAGGGACAAGCAGAATGGTTTGAAGCCCAATGCCTCCAGTTCTGAGAGGTTCATGAGAGACAGAGATCATTTCCTTATGATATGTAATATATAGAATGTCTCAATTTTTCTTAACACACAGGAGCTTTGTGTGCTTCCCCTTTTGTATAACACCTCTTGGCCATGTGAGCTGTTGGTTAGTTTTAATGGAAACAGTATTGATAAGGCACCTTCACATGCTGTAGTGAACGATTTTTTCCCATATTTGACATGTGCATATTTTTTACTGTCTCTGGAATATATATTTGCCCACTGTGCTTCATTATCTCCCTATTGGGGTTGTTCTTAATTAGACTTTAATTTCTTAGCATTAAAAATAAAAATCCATGTTTATCCTCCATTGCCCATGTTTGATGACTGTTGCTTGTAATTAGAAAGAATCAGTAAATTGAAGGAGGAAGAGGCCTAACTTAACTGCTCTGGAAAAGCAGACTTTTGTGTGATGTGCTGTTCATTTGAGCACGTGCACACACATATATGAAACAAAAAGATTTTCGTTTCCTTGAAGGTCTCCTAATCTAAGTATTTGGAGCTGAGTTTCAGCTTCTTGTGAACACAGCTTGAAAGGAGTTAAAAAGTGGTGACACACAGACTGTTCAAGTATCTCATTCTTTCTCACTCTGAACAGTAGGCACATAAGCGAGCTCACTGTAAGCTTGTTCCACACTCATTTATATATGTGCCTATATATGTGTGCATGTATTTCCCAATTTATATGCCTTATATTACAAACCTTTGTATCTCAAAAGTTTGTCAGCTTCTAGTCAGAGCGATCACATTTCTGCCCTTTCCTTTTGCCTAAGAGCTGTGTGACTTGTCTAGTATTTAAAACAAGAACTGCTCCATTTATAAATGAGGCAGAGCCTGGTGGAGGCACCAGATTCAGAGACAGATTGCTAATGTTTGCCCTGAAGCCATGGAGTGTGTCTGTTCCGGCATGCTCAGCTGCATCAGAGAAGCAGTAAATTAACCTCACAAGTCTGCAGAGCTCTAGTGTCCATCCTGCACATCTCTGCGAGAAAGATTTCTCAAAAGAACAGCAAGTCTTGCTCATGTCTACTACTGTAAACTCTCTCTGAGCTTTCCAATTTATAAACCAGCTTGAGATCTGATTAGAAAGTCTGCGCTATGAAATGGCCTGTCCTTTGCTGCTATCTCCGAGAGCTTTAAATAGTCCAGCAAGGCAGTGTAATGTTTTGTCCTATGGTCTGCATCAGCTGTAGCCGGCAAAAAGCACATTAAGGGCCCTTCTGGTCCCCTCCAGCCATTGTTTTGAAGCAAAGCATTTTGACATCTCTAGCCTGCGCACCCTGGTGCAGTTGCTGTGGTTGCACATGGAGTAGTTTTGCTTTGGAGCCCTGCTGCTTTGCAGAGCAAACCATTGGCTTAGAAACGGGGCCTAGAGAAGAGACGGTGATTGATGCTTGCCTGGGCCACAGGAAGATTAAGAGCCTGTAGACTTGGTGTGGAAGAGGAACATGGTGAGCTCAGTAGGGGGAAGTCTGCTGGGCCTGTGATTTCTCTTTATGGCCTAGAAGCCTGGAGAAGAAAATAAGTAATCCTTCCAAGAGGAGCTGTGCTGAGCTGTGGTGTTATTGGTGTTCTCTTGTGCCCGCCATAGCAGTGTAGGACCAGCAGGCGGATTCTGGAGGAGATTGAGACCCCGTACTAGGCATACAGGATCAGCAAAGAAGATACTGTAGCAGCAGGTCAACGAGACAGACAACAGATTTGACCCTAAGGCCCTCCCTGCAATATGACATTGCCACTAGCATAGGCATTGACCCTGTGGACAGACACGATGAGATGTCAGTATAGGACAAGACAAGCAGTATGGTCTAAGCTGCTGCCGCAGGAACACGTTTGGGGCCTGAGTCTTCCTTCCCTTTTCCTTTCAGGATTCAGCAGCATTCCCGGAGCTTTGTGAAGGGATCTGGTGAATGAGGCAAAGAAATTTTCCCCTTTGTGGACAGTTTTTTATTCCCAGTCCCTCTTATTTCCTATCATTTTTACAAGTTACAGGATGATGGAGCTTTTGTACTACAGGCAGCCCATGTAGCTTTCAGAGGAACGCTGAGAAGCTGCCTTCCCGGCCGTCCTGGGACCTGAAGAGGGGTGCCCTGACATTTTAAGCAGAAACATTGTCACACAGGACTCCCTGGCAATTTGGATTTTCTTTAAAAAAGTCTGATTTTGAGACAGCACACATGGCATCCTTCACTCAGGAAGGTGCCCTTCACTCAGGCACAGCAAGCATGAGTGCTCATGACAGAGAAGTGGTACAGCTTCACATGAAGGGTGATTTCTGAAGCCTGAAGAGTTGTCTTAAATTGTATTCACTGATTGGGAAATAGAGTGACACATAGGCAAATAAATAAGCGAATTTCTTTTTCAAAGAGAAGAGCATAACAGTTCTGTAGCATTTCTATTGATCAGTATTCAACTGTCGTCACCTGTTCGAGGGAGAAGAGAGGTTCAGATATCACAAGCTTACTCACAGGCAGAGAGGAGGAACAATGGCTTGCTTGGGTTCCCCATCTCACTTTATGCTTTCGATCTGGTGTTGGTGAGTCTGAACTCCATGTACCACACATATATGTATCAATGACAGCATGTATACGCACAGACTTGGTCCTGGAACTAGGAGAACCCTGAGTATGAAGGAAACAGTCTATAGAAAATCAGTAAGTGTCCGTTCTTGGTATACTTTCAGGTGACACTGTGCCTTTTAAAGCAGATGTAAAACAAAGTGCTTGATGACATATGAAAATGAGCCTGTTCCCAAATTTGCTTATTAACACTTTCTTGTGAGAGGACATTTCCTGGTTGAAATATTCAGATTAATGGCAAGTTTATGGCAGTTTAATTTGAAATGTGCTTACTAGGTAGTGTTTCTGTACAGCGGGGATGGACAAAGCATGCTGAGACTTAGGGCTCTGAAGAAAATTTCTTTTTCTTGGAAAGTCTTGGAAAAAGTTAACATACCAGAGAGCTGCACACAGCCTGCATCCACAGTAATGCTGAGTGCCCATAAATGGCTTTGAATTCAAAGGATCAGACCTTGAGGATGCAGAGAAAGAAAGAAGCTGTTGCTCCTCTGCCCATCTGTTGCCTGTGACCCTGCCGTGGGGCGGTTTGTGCCCCCATTTCACCTTCCCAGGTGTGGCTGCAGTACTGTCCCCTCTCCTGCTTTCCGTGGAGGTACACAGCTCTGCGGAAGGAAGAGGAGTATCCCAGAATGAGTCAGATGGGACAGGGGTGGTTGTGGTTTTGTTGTTTGTGTAGGAATATTTTTTGGGTTTGGGAAAGGTCTTTTTAATATGTTTTCGGCCCAAATTCCTTTCAAGCCCACATTCCTTACTTTGCTGGATCCAAGTGCTGTTGAAATCAGTGAGGTTTTTCCTATGTCTCTTGGTTCAGAAACATTTGTGTGTCAGGCATGTCTACATCCCTTTACCAGTGGATTTCTCTTCAGGTCTGACGTTGTTCATCATCACTGACATTAGCAACATTAATGGCATTTTTAAGAGTAAAAAAGGTAAAAATTTATTGTTCTATAAAGAGAAACCACCATCCTCATCTAGGCCAAGACCTTAGATTTTGTAAAAAATTATGCTGTCAATGGCCTCATTAGCAGAAATACTTTATTTTATATAGAGAACTTTTTATTTGCAAGAATAACAGAGTTAACCTTTTAAACTCAGTATATGCGACTGTGCTATTGCTGTACATCAGGGCTAGATTACCAAGAGTAGGGGAAAGCCGTGTCCGCACTCCTGGGAGCAGCCTCTTCTCTTGCGTGGCATCGGTGTCTCCCACAGCTGCTGCTATAGAACCATAAAACCGAACCAAAAATGACTCTATGCTGGAATTGGATTGACAAATCTGTCAATAATCTAAGGTGCTAGTAAGACGGGAAAGGATATATTTTGGGTGCTTTCAAATTCTACACTTGCTGTACTACTACACTACACTACACTTGTCCTTTTCCATTGATGTTAGCTAGATGCCAAGAGCCGCCTTGCTGAAGCTTTCCCCTTCGCTTCCAGGTGCCATTTTGTAAGTGGGCTTATCTTTGCCTGAAAGAGCCCTGTGCCCTGACACAGGCACTCATGATCCAGTTGTACAAACCAGATCTTTCTTTAGTTTAACATGAACATCTCTCCACAGATAGACCTTACAGGAAAACTGAAGTGAAGTAAGATACGTGGTTTCTGAAGGTGAAGCAGCAGGGTCTGGCAAGGCGGACAGGCGGGTGTCATGGCTGCCACTGAGAGGAAGGGAGGAGCGGCAGGCTCTGAGGGGCAGCCTCTCAGGGAGACGGCTCTTGGTGTGGCTGCTGAAATGAAATCGCTATGTGGTAGGTAATACAGATTCTCTTGCTGCACATGGGGAAACTGTAGGGTGGGACAGGGGTGTGAATCGTGAGCGGTCAGAGGTCTGTGTGGTTGCAGGCATGAGTCTGGGCATGGGGAGCTGTGTGTACACCTGCATTGCCCTTGGCTCATAACTCAGCAGCTACAACTCCTTCCTCACCTTACTGCGCCCTGTGTGAAGCGTTTCACAATTACCTTTTAAATGTAACAACTGATGCTGGTAGCTCTTAGTATAATGTTTATTGTATCTTATTTAAGTGGGATTGTTACAAGGGGAAGAACATCCATGTTATTAGCTAAAATTGCTTACAAACACAAACATGCACTCACACTTTCCTTTAGTGTCTGTGATTTACCATTTTCAATTGCCCCAGCACTGCTCAGTGAGCAGGAAAAGCAGTTGGGATATGGAGCTTGGCTTTTGTCCTGGCTGTTTCGCACCAGTACCCTTCTTACAGATTATGCAGGCTTAGACTAGGAAGATTTATATCATATTATAACAGAGGGCTTCTATGAAGGAGCCTGGCCAATTTGTCTGCTTGCCATTGGCCATACGACATCCCTTGAAGGCCCTGGGAAGTAGGGGATGGAGGAGTCTGGTGGGCAGCTGGTGTCCTGCTAAACCACACTGCAGGGTAGATGTGGCAGAGCCTGTGCTGAGCGGCTGGATGAGCTCAGGCTTTCCCTCTACCACCTGTCCCAAATCTCACCATGACATAAACATGTGCTTCTGAGCTTGGACTTGTAACCAGGCAGCTTCACTGCAAGATGAATTTGGGCTTAAAACTGAACGGGCTGCCTTAGAGTGAGTCAACAGCAGTACACAGGTCCATACCAAACCTCCCAGCTCATGGTCTCTTGTGTTAATCGCTGCAGACATAGCACACCCAGTCAGGGAAAAGGTACCTTGTGTTACTGTGTCCATTATTGTACTCATGGCAGCAAGATTTCCTGCAAAGACACACCAGCTTTCTATGTTTGGGCAATGGGATGCAATCAAATATATATATGCAATCTCTAACTGCTGACATCCTCATGGGTGAATTGGTATTCTCAATGGGCAGAGCAATTGTTAAACCCATGGGTTCAAGGCATTAGGATGGGAGCCCCTCCTTCCTATCCATGTACATAATTGCTTGCACTTCTGTCTAGCTTATTTCAGCCCTTCACAGCTTGAGCTCCAGGTAATTGTGTACAACTGGCATACCAAATACATTTAAGATTTCTTTATAGTCATTTTCGTATCGGAAAAACAAAAAGCCTGGGGGCAAACAGCCACTCTTGATGTCCAAGCTTTGTTGCATCTTTGGAGCCAAGGAAGTTGTGATGGGGGAAGAAAGAAGAAAATTCATGCGAGGTCGGAGACAGTTAAGGAAAGCACTTTATGCAGTGACACTTTAAAATGGAACCAAGGGGGAAAAAGGGTATTTTTCCTCAGCGTTTGAGTTGCATTATGCTAGTTCTTGCAAAAGGTGACACTAATGAGGAGGACATGCTCTTCCGTTGACTCAGTGATGAGTGTACTCTGGGTTAATGGAAGATGTGAGGACAATTTGCTCTAATAACTGCCACCTTTGTCATTGGGCTTTCTTTAATATAAAATTTAAGGTGTTCAAAGCCTTGTTAGCTGGAGTACTTTCCAGGTTTTCATAGGAACAGATGTCCCAGCTACCTACTGCATGCCCCTTCATTCATCAGTCAGAATACTCCAGGGTGGAAGGACAAACATACGAACATGAACCAGCATGCTGTTTCTACAGTGCTCTCCATAGCTATGCAATTGGTAAAGTCTGAAGGGGAGTGCTTTCATGCGTGAAGAAATTAGAAAATGTGGGCATAGTTCAAGTGTCCGTGCCTCCCTGACACTTTCTAAAGAAGACAGGGTGAACTCTGGAGCTCTTAGCACTTGTTATGCAGAGTTGGCTATTACACATTAGGAATCTGATTGCGTTGGTGGTCCCTTCAGAAACAGTCTATTCCCAGAAGCATTGATTGAGAACATCTGAGACATTTCTGTCATAATCTCTTTGTAACAGTGGTTCCTGACCTTATTTTAGCAGGCTTTGCTAATGCCTTCTTTTCAGCCCTGGCCTCTGGGTCCAGTTGTTCTCTCTGCTGTTGTGCCAGTAGTTGAGGCTGGAAGGGACCTCTTGAGAGCATCCGGTCAAACCACTCTACTCAAGCAGGGTCAGCTAGATCAGTTTGCCCAGGACCGTTTCCAGTTGGGTTTTGAAGATCCCCAAGGATGCAGAGTCCATAACCTCCCTGGGCAACTTATTTCAGTGTTCAGCCACCCTCACATCTCCCTTATTATTGTTGCTTTTTCACTCTTGTTTCCACTATTGCCTCCTTGAACCACTTCCTTATGCTGGACTGTGCACTCTGTGCTCTATCCATCTTTAACACTTGCACATCTCCCTCCTGAGGCCCACCTCATATTTAGGAACCAGTGAGCCAAACCAGAACAGTTGGTAATACCACCACAGGACAATAGTCCTAGAAAACTTTTCTTCTTGGCACTACTTGGATGTATACTTGGACCAGTCAAGGAGCATGACTTGTTTTATAAACCAAGAGCTTTGCCTGTCAACTGAGAGTAACTTCGGTGTTTTTTCAGCCACAGGCAATCTTCTCAAATTCTTAGATACTTAAATTCAGTAGGTGCCCTGAATGTCATCAAGGCAAAAAGACACCTGAAGCTTGCAAGTCCTTAAACAGAGGAAAGCCTTTCTGAGTCAGCCTTGCAGAGATGAATGAGCAGTTTATTAGTACATAAAAAGGACAACGTAACTTGTGGAAAAGTTTCTATCAGTTGCTTGTTGTAAAACTTCATACTTTTCAGCCCTATATTTTAAGAAGTCCAGAGGATTCTTTTGTTTTCTTTTGTGGGCTTTGTTACAGCAAGGTTCCTATCAGCAAGGAAAGAGGCTAAAATCAACCCAGCCTGATTACTTTTTAATCTAGAATTTACTGAAGACTTTGTACACTCACATTAAGTGCCTAATGAGAGCTAACATTTCTGGTGGGAGGAAGAGGGATTTTCGTGAAGATACAGGCATAAAACACTACTCCATACAGTGCTGAAGTCACAAAATTATGTCCCATACCCCAGAATTAGTAGATCTCAAATACTTCTTTATGGCAGGATTAAGAAGCGAACAAATAGAGAGTTGGGTGACATGAAGAGTACCCATACTGAAATCCATACTTGGGCAGACCCATTCAAACTGGGTCTGCCCAAGATAACAGGCTAAAAAGTCCTTTGTTTGGTTTTGGGTGCCACGGTGGGTCCACACAGGGGCCTGGTGTAGTGCTGTTCCTGCTGTGGTGTTGCGATGGTACACACTATGTGAAATCACAGCCCACCGAAGTCAGTGGGAATCCTGCCATTTGTTCTATGACTATGTCAGTGACGTCTGTTATCGCACTTGATGCAATATCTGTGGTACAATGATACAAATGTCACAACGTAGGTGCTTGACCCTGTGGCAAAAAAGCAAACAAACAGTAAACAGCAGCAGCCAGCCAAGGCAAAGAAAGAATTAGGGGAAGATAAGTTGCTCAGGATTGTTTTTTTAACTTTTACAAAGTGTTCTGGATACACACAGAATTTCTGTTCTTCTTGTTAATTAGCCTGAAGAGGAATTGGTCAACATTTCTTAAGTAGTGAGAAACATTTTGGCTATAGCAGAAGTCCGAAGTAAATGCTCCTTACAGAGCAAGAGTAGAAATCAGTGCTTCTTTACTCAGTGCTGTAGAAATATGAATTTCACAAAGAACTTCTTTAATATTACTCTGTGGGGTATAGATTGGGTTATCTGTCAGCTATGTCCATAGGAATGCTGTTCCGTATGGGCTGAGACCTCTGAAAGCCAAGGGACCAGCCAAAAGCAATCACTCAGATGTGTTTTTAGACTTTCTGAATAAGGCCCTGACTCTGCACCAGGTATGGCAGATGCTGCATCCAGTAATGGTGGAGGGTGAGCACAAGATGAAAATTTGCACAGAGCAGAAGGGACATTTTAAGCTGCATGTAATGAATGTCACAAGCTCACTCAGTGCTTTTCCACAAAACCCCAACAGCTGTATTTAAATAATCCTGAAGGACTCTCTTGGTAAAAAGCGGTGCTGTCGCTTCCAGTTCTGAGGGAGCGAAGGATATGAACTGAACCTTTTCCCCCACCCTCTCATGACAAGCAGCAGTGACAGCACATGCTGAACCCATTCAGACAATGGCAATGTTCCCAGTGAAGCACATGCTCCCCTGAGCTTCAGGAGCAGAGCTGGCTAGGCCAGACAGCATTTTGCCCAAGGCCTTTCCATGCTCCCAATTCTAGTTGAAGGGAGCCAGTTATTTATAGAAAAACAATGTGAGTTCTCCGGTATCAGTCTCTTTTCCCTGCAAACCACTGGCTCTTCAAGAAATTTCAAGAAATTTTTTGGCAGTGCCATGTCCTGTAATATAGTCAGAAGTCTGTCTTGGAAGAGTCTAGATATCCTGCAGCTTTGTTGGAGAGTCCTCTGTACTATTAAAAAAAATGGGAAACATATTACGCTGAATTCAACAGCCTATGAATTAAGCACAGACCCACCAGTCAAGCCTGGTTTATGAATATTTGCAGTTTTCATTAACTTGAACAAGAACTTCGCGGGTCTAACTGTGTATTTGTCAAAGTACCAAAACCGTTCCTGAAATAAATCTGGTAAAATCAAAAATGTTAAAAGACAAAGCAGTTTACCAGCGCCTGGTGTGAGATCAGTAGACTGAGACCAGATAGTAGAGTGGTTTTTCTTGCTAAGTGACCTGCCTTTGGTTTTCTCCTCAGAACTCCTCCTACAGTTGTAAAACTGAAACAGGTTACACATATTTCCATCTAAGTATTTCGGTACTGCGTTTTCACTCCAGCATGTAGTAAATATGCTCCACTGTACACTGAGTTTAGTGACCACATGGCTCTTGCGTGCCAGAATCTGGAAGACTGGACCCAACGTAGACTGCAAAAAAATTTGTGCAGCTAAAGCTGTTATTCACACATTTGACACTAAGGGGAGCTCTTGTAACAGAGAAGGGGAACATGCCATACATCTTTTATGGACACTGACCAGGAAAAGATGGTGTAAGGCTGCTTGTAGCGTTAGGCTAGTCTTATGGATTTATTTTGCAAAAGCTAAGTGTATTTACCTCATTGTTTAAAAAAGAGCTCTTTTTATGCAGGAAGCTACAGCTCATACAGCTAGTGAAATAATCGTACATGCCTGTGTGCTACTGAGCTCCTGCTTGTCGGGCTGAAGACAAAAGCTTTCTTTTTGTCTTTCTAGTCTTTTAGGTTTCAGCCACAGTTCTACTGGCTACAAATTAGTTCATTCCCTATGAGCCCTTGGTTTGTGCCTCGTCTGAAAAACAGGGTACATACTTTATCTGAAGGCAAGATCCTCTGTTGTAAGGTGATCTCACTGTATTGCCCCCATTATTATTAACAAAGGAAACAAAATGCTATAATTTTATTCATCCTTTTCTGTTTTATTATGGGCAGGATAAAGGCAGAAGGAAAGTTAAGACTAGCTTAAATTCTTTTGGCTTGCAAAATAGTTGTCAGGGAGCAGCAAAGGCTGGTTGTTCCCTAAGGGAAGGCAGGCCAGGAGCTAAGGGTGACCCCAGCCTGGGCAGTGCCCTCACTGATGGATGTCCATGTCCTGTCTGAACATGGTGGGCAGAGCTCGATGGTGGTAACAGGGTCCATCAACAGTGCCAGACCAGGCAAGCGATGAACCAGATCAAGGGTCCAAACAGGGAGTCAGGAGCAAATGGAAACAGGGCCATAGGCAGGGCTACTACATGGGTCCGAAGTCCATCCAGGAGACAGGGACAAAGATAGGCTGGAGATAAACTACAACGTACATCCACGGGGTCCATCCAGGAGACCAGCATCCTACGGCACAGCTCCAAGGCCCATCTAAGAGGCAGGGCCTGAGACAGGATTGGAGACAGATTTGCATATAACATAGCTCAGGCAGGGACTGAAGTCCCCAAGTCCAGTCAGAGCCATTAAGGCTCAGTGCACTGACAGCAGCCTCCGATTCCCTCAGGGGGAGCCATGGGGGCAGGGTCCTGCATTCACTGTAGAACAGCCACCAATACGGCATGGAATGAATAGTCAGCCATGCAGCTGAAAACATACTGCCTTCATACTGAGATATGTAAAATAAACATTGTTATGCTACATCGTGGATTATAGATCCTTCAGAGACATGGTGAAGTAGGGAAAAAAATGTCATCAGCTGGGACTTCTTTAAGTTTAGTTCTAGTCATGATAGTGAACACTCTGGATTTTTGTCATGCATAACAAGGGCTTTTAAAGCACTACAACCTGCATTGCAGCCTTTCTGTGGCTGCAACATGAATGACAGGAATGGTTTCTTCATTTACACCCAAAAGATAACTTGCTTAATACTTCCCATTTGCTTTTAACCTGAACAGCACAACTCATGAGAAACAAACTTGTATGCTTTTTGGAAGAGGAGCACTTAGTTCTTTTACAGAAGGCAGTTTATTTTAATTGCATCCTTCCTCCAGCATCTGGAGAAGTTTGTCTGAGCAAGATATTAACTGGTTTACCTCTTGGTATGACAGATCATTTGTTGGTTGCTCATTTGCTATACGTTTGCATGATGAACTGGCTCAAGCTCAAGAAAAGAAAACAAAACACTTCTCTTGTTCCGGCTGCATTTTCTGTCTAAAACTGATAAACAGCCTAGTTTGAATTTTGGCTGCAAATTTACACAATTTCTGTTACCTTTTATATTATGGTACCCCAGTTAGCCCAGTAGTACTCCTCTCCTCTGACTGTCCAGGTTGTTTAGGAAGATGCTGCTCAGTGTAAGGGTATCACCAACTTTGGTATGACCAAAGATTTATATCTGTGAAAGACAAGTCTAAAGGCTGTAATCAACAAGATGTGATGGTTTCTTGTTTAGTTAGTACTGTCTTCATCACAGCTAGGTCTCTGCCATTTTCCTGTGGGTCTTACAATCCTCACATTTTGTCAGGTGGAACTGTGTGATCTGACAGGTGTTGTCGTAGCAGGCAGGGAGATAATGGTGTCTGCATGAAAACCTGGTTAGTTCTTCTGGCAAATAAGAATTCTACCTTTCAATAAAGTTGCTTGTGTCCTCCCTGTTTTAGATCTCCTGCATTTCCAGTAACACACCTCTTGTTTCTGATGCTAAGCCATGATTGCTTGCTCCTGTTACATGTATTGCACCTGCCTACCTAGACAGTCAGATGCTTTATTTCACCTTATGATTTTGGCTTTTCTGCAATCTAGTCATGCTCTTGATAGGTACATAGCTACATTAAGATCAGATGGACAATTTCAGACCCCCAGTCTCGCAGATGAAATTTGTGTATCATTACTTATGTCAGAATTTCACTGGTTTTCTTTCTGGCTAGCTGGTTGGCTCCTCTGTTCGATCAGCTTAAAAGATCCCACAGAGTAGCAGATTTGTTTTTGAAACTGAGAGCTTTTGTAAGCTGAGAGACCAATGTTGCTTTTCAAGCCAAAAAACATCATGGATCATTTGCAGCTGCTTGCCTTTCCCCTGGCAAGTGCTTCCTGAAAGATGTTCTTAGGCTGGCTAAGGCTGGTGCAACTCAGCCAGACCTGATACAAAAATAGTAATGACTTTAGGATACTTAGTGAATGATGAAAGCCACTCTGTTATGGTATGACATTGGTCAACTTTATCCAAAAAAGCAGCCAGGAAATAACTGGGAGTGACTGATGGATTTTGGATTCAGTAATGTGCTAAAATAGATTAAAATTTCAAAATAATTGCGGTAGTGCTAACAGATTCATACTGCATCAGTTATAAAATAGGTATGATAAGAACCAGTACTGTGTTAGCTGGAGACTGTACCAAGCACCGCAAACATGCACAGACTGAAACTCGTTAGCTTTCACTGCAATGATTGCACCAAGAGAATATCAAATAATTGATGGTAGGGAAAACATCTTCCAAAGATCATATTTAAAGAAAAGAAGAGAGGGGACACTCATGCCTATGCCTAATCATGGTTTCTCAAAGGACTTTTTAAAAATGAAACTGTGATTAGTTTAAAGTACCTGCTTCTGACACCTGTTTCCATGAGAACAGGAGCAGCAGTTATAAATCACGTCATTGGAGTTCTTTTTGGTTGCACAGACGCAGGAAACTGCAGATATCGCATATACAAGCATTAGGACCAGTGAGCATAGTGTTGTCAGGAGAAGAGGAAGGTTTTATGGTCGTTTAAAATTCCTTAATATACTTACAGGAACTGCTTACACCTAATATTATTGCTATTTTTTAACAAAAATTATTTTTAAAGGTAATTTAAAGCTAAAACGATTAGTAAGAAGTAAATTTTGCTTTGGAAAATTGCACCTCTCAAGCAGCTAATAACATGAAGCTTGAAAAAGAGAAGCTAAGTGTAACCACATTAATGTATTATTCTGTGCCTGCAAAACTACCTGATAAGCGCTTATTTGCCTTATATCACATCCTTTCCATAATGGTATTCCATTGCATCTAATTTTAGTATGTGCTAGCAAAACATCTTTTTATGTGTTGCTGAATCATATATTTACTTGGAGTAAGTTACAAAGAACAGTCTCAGTTTTCTATGTGATTTGCCTAAATGTTTTCTTGGACCAGAAGTGTTTTGCAATGGAAAATTCAGGCGTGAATTCCTACTTAGTTGGGCAATACTGTAAAATCTGGAAAGGAACATAACCAGCATGATGGAGTATTATACTTCTGGGGAAGTTGTCATTCAGATGTCTTTCATGTAAAATGGAGGTGTGGCCATTTGTGCAGTCATTTTAAAAAATCTACTATTATTTCAGTCATGGGCAGAGAAAAACATAACCCTAAGGTGCAGGCAGAACCTCAGTGACTGCAACTACAGGTACAGGTACTGCATCACACCATCAAAACTCACCTGATGTCAACTTTGATTATGAACTGCAAAATCTCTGAATATTTGCAGAATTGCAGACCTGAGCAGCCCTGGACTAAGTATGACAGCTTCCTACTTTTTCCACAAATTGACTCTTTCTCCTAAGAAATGCAGACCATTCCTTCGTCCAGAAAGTGTATTAAAAAACATAATTTATGATTCATAACACCTATGAATTAATACATAGTTTAGAACAAAGTTCTACTTAGAACAATATCTCATTTCTAATATTGGTCAATAGTTGGTGTCCAGGGAAAGGTATAAGGAAAGGCTTGTGTATGGAGTGATCCTTCCTTGATATGACTACTCCTGGCAATCAGTAATCTAAGTTTAGTTTTTGTGTGAAGGTATAAAACCCTTTTTCCTGTATGTGGATACATGGACTGAATTGTGCAATCTGTTTTCTTAAGCTCTTTCTTCAATAAGCTGTTGCATGCCATGTTCAACAGTATTTAGTTAATTGTGCTGAGCCTATCTAAAGGCAACTTTTTTTCCCAAAGGAAAAACCCACAAGAAAACAAAGAACAAAGCCTGGAGGCTGCAAGTAACTCGTGTGCATATTACTTTTGCAGGGAGAGGTTGGACAGCTTGTAATTGATGCAATTTCTTGCAATAACAAAATGTTCCTGACCTTTTGTTGATCACAAAGCAAAGGTACTTTTAGTATGTCAAGTAAAATCAAATATCGCTCCTATTCCTCTCCTGCTAGTTCTCAAGGATGGTGTTATATAGTCAGCCGCTTAATAAGAAATTTGAACTAAGTAGATTAGAACAGAATGTTATAGTTGAAGACCTAATGGCCACCAAACAGCTACCTCAATTTTCCTATTTCAGTATTTTTCATATTTACAAGCAATTAGAACATGTATGGATGCATGTGAGAGCGAGGGAGCTGTCAGCATGACATTGAAGAACATAACATTTTAATGCAGGGAGATTTTTGCAAAATAAGGACATAGGAAATGGTTCACAGCCAATTCCTTATGTTAACTGCCAGCCAGATCCCACAGCAAACACTAATGGCCCCATCAAGAAATGATACTGCCACTGTAATAAAGTACTTTATTCTGCTTATTGGCACCTGGGGATTCTAGTTAAGCAAAGCAGAGCTTTGCAAGATCTAAACCCAGGGACAAACTCCTCAGTTTCAGTAGAAGAGAGCTTGGCAAGGGGCAGAGGTCAGAGGAGGGAGGAGCAAGAAAGATACGGTACCTCATGATGGAGGTCATTCCTACTCTGTGCACCCTTACCACCTTTGAGATCAACATGACGATAGGTTTTATCAGAGGATCCTGCTTTTCTGCTTTGACTGTGACCTGTCTCCTGTGGACTCTTCATGCCAAAAGGAGGAGATAGCTGTGAGCAAGCTAAACTAGCTTCATTCCAAACATAAATTCTTTAGCTTGAGCCAGAACCTGTGCAATGATTATGTAGAGAACTAAACAATTGATTAACTTGTATTTGCAGTTTCTACTTACATTTAGGGATTTGGGGAATACTGCACTTTAACAATGCTGTAATGTTGGAGGGACACTGAACATCTCAGTTTTGTCTGCAAGTTCTTTCAGACCACTTTACTTTAGCCACTGTAGAAGTTATTTTAAAAGGTACTGAGTTTTGTAGCTGTCACATATAATTGGGGTGTAATTTTGCTGCTGTTCTTTCAGCTAGCATCGCACAAAGCACAGCAATATCCACCAGAAGAAGTTTTTCGTTTCTGAGTTGCCTTTTCTTTCCAGATTACAGATATTGTGCAAAGTTGACCATAAGATGATGGAGCTCAGCATTCTGTGAGAAGAGAACAAGGCAAATAGCAGGATCATAGCCGTGGACTTCAGGAAAGCAGATTTTGGCCTATTCAGGGGATTTGATTGGAAGACTGCCATAGCATATGATGCTGGAAAGAAGAAGGGTCCAGGAGAGCTGGCTGGTTTTCAAAGATCGCCAAAAATACTCTATTCACATGTGCAGGGAATCAAGCAAAGGTGGCAGGAGGCCAGCATAGATGAACAAGGAGCTCCTGAGTAAACTCTGACATGGAAAGGATGCATAAAGAAGTGGAAGCAGGGACAGGTGACCTGGGAGGAATATAGAGACACTGTTGAGCGTACAGAAATGGGGTTAGGAAAGCCAGAGACCACCTGGGATTGAACCTGGTTGGGGAAGTGAAAGGCAACAAGAAGGACTTCTACGTGTATATCAACAGCAAAGGGCTGACCAACCCGATTGCTTTCTATGATGAAATTACAAGCTCGGTGAATAAGGGGCATGTTGTTTATTTGGACTTTAGCAAGGCTTTTGATACTGTCTCCCATAACATCCTCATAGACAAACTGATGAAATACAGGTTAGATAAATAGACTACAAAGTGGATTGAGGACTGAACTTCTGGTCTCAAAAGTTGTGAACAACGACACAAAGTCCAGCTGGACCAGTGACTACTGGTGTATTCCAAGGGTCAATACGAGGCCCAGTACTGTGTAACATCTTTGTTAATGACAAATGGATGATGGGACAGAGTGCACGCTCAGCAAATTTGCAGATGTTAAAAATTGGGAGGTGGTTGTGCCACCATTCAGAGGGACCGCAACAGACTGGAGAAATGGGCAACCTAATGAAGTTCAACAAAGGACAATGCAAAGTCCTGCACCTGGTGAGGAAAAACCCCATGCACTAGTACAATCTGGAGGCCAACTGGCTGGAAAGCAGCTTTGCAGGAAAAGCCCCAGGGGTCCTGGTGGACAGCAAGCTGGCCATGAGCCAGAAATGTGCTCCTGCAGCAAAGGCGGCCAACAGCAGTCTGGGCTGCCTCAGGAGGACTACCGCCAGCAGGTCAAGGAAGGTGATCCTTCCTCTCTCCTCAGGACTGGTGAGGCAACATCTGGAGTGCTGGGCCAGTGCTGGGCACCCTAGCACAGGAGGGACATGGACATACTGGATTGAGTCCACTGAAGGGACTGGAGCATCTGCCATATGAGGAAAGGCTGAGAGAGCTGGGATTGTTTAGCATTGTCAAGAAAAGGCTCAGGGGATATCTTATCAATGTATATAAATACCTGATGGGAGGGTGTAAAGACAGAGCCAGACTCTTCTCAGTGGTGCCCAGTGAAAAGACAAGAGGCAGTGGGCACAAACTGAAATAAAGGAAATTCCACTTAAACATAAGAAAAACCTTTTTTACTGTGAAGGTAGTCAAACACTGGAAAAGGTTGCTCAGAGAGGTTGTGGATTCACCATCCCTGGAGATACTCAAAACCCAACTGGACATGGCTCTGAGCAACCTGCTCTAGCTGACCTTACTTTGAGCAGGGAGGCTGGATTAGATATCTCCAGAGGTCCCTTCCAGCCTCAACCGTTCTGTAATTCTGTCTCTTGCAAGTACAGATACTTCTCCTTTTCTATCATTTTGTTTCTATGGTGTGGCTTCTCCAAAGCCAGTTGGTAACCAAAGAGTAACCTTTGCAAAAATGAAGTCAGAATTAGGAATCTACAAAAAAAGATCATTCTTGGCAGTCATCTCACATTCAGTCCTTGAAAGCTCATGTCAAGTAGCTGAAAGAAATTGCTGCCTCTGTAACCACTGTAGAGTCACAGTCAAATATCAATATTTATACACTCAGTAGGGAGAACTAAGTGAAAGAGTCTGAGAATTGAAAAAGTATCTGAAGTAGAATTCCAAATCCTTTTCAAAAGTGTCAGTTTTACAGCTATTTCTGTTGTTAAAAATTTGACTGTAACAGTATGACACGTGATGCTCTAAATGAAAGGGATCCATGATAGCCTGTCTGGATCCAGCACACCCATGATGAATAGAATAGAATAGAATAGAATAGAATAGAATAGAATAGAATAGAATAGAATAGAGTAGAATAGAATAGAATAGAATAGACTATTTCAGTTGGAAGGGACCTACAACCATCATGTAGTCCAACTGCCTGACCAATTCGGGGCTGACCAAAGGTTAAAGCATGTTGTTAAAGGCATTGTCCAAATGCCTCTTAAACACTGATCTTTGCCAGGAGTTAGGAGAGAGTTCAGGCATCACTTGGCCACAGTGCATATGTTATGGGACTGCACAGAGTGGCTAAGGGATGTGCAGGGTGGTGGGAGTTGGAGTATTGTTACCCCTGGAGTTATAAGACGTGGATCATCCAGGCTTTTCCTGTGATAACTGGCTTGAGTGCCATGAGTAGTAATTATAATGGGTGAAATTTTTATTCTTTCATGATAGATGGTGTCATAGTGCCACTAGGCAGGCTTCAGTGTGATTTCAGAGTAGATGATGGTGGGTTGGAGAGTCTCTTTCAGTAGGAGTCTGGGACTCTTCCTGGGGACTTGATTCTGCATTGGAGGTTGCACCACAAGGTAAGACTGGGGGCACTGGGACTCTTCCATTCTCCCTGTGGTACAGAATTATTTACCTCATCACAGCCTCTCTTGCCGCCTTCCCTACTCCTGGAGTGGTGGGTCAACACAAATAATGCTGGCATCCTCTGAACAGCAGGACACGGGAAGAGACAGTATGATGGGGTAGCACTGAATAGAGTCAGGCTAAGCCATGGGTGGCAGCACAGGTGGTACATAAGAGTCATAGAATAGTTTGGGATGGAAGGGACCTTCAAAGGTCATCTAGCGCAACCCCCCTGCAGTGAGCAGGGACATCTTCAACTAGATCAGGTTGCTCAGAGCCCCATCCAACCTGACCTTGAATGTTTCCAGGGATGGGGCATCTACCACCCCTCTGGGCAACCTGTTCCAGTGTTTCGCCACCCTCATCGTAAAATATTTCTTCCTTATATGTAGTCTGAATATACCCTCTTTTAGTTTAAAACCATTACCCCTTGTCCTATTGCAACAGGCCCTGCTAAAAAGTTTGCCCCATCTTTCTTATAGTACTTTAGTACTTTAAGTACTGAAAGGCTGCAGTAAGGTCTCCCCAGAGCCTTCTCTTCTCCAGGATGAACAACCCCAACTCTCTCAGCCTGTCTTCATAGGAGAGGTGTTCCATCCCGCTGATCATTTTCATGGCCCTCCTCTGGACCCAATCCAACAAATCCATGTCTTTCCTGTGCTGGGGGCCCCAGAGGTGGACACAGTACTCTAGGTGGGGTCTCAAGACAGCAGAGTAGAGGGGCAGAATCACCTCCCTCGACCTGCTGGCCATGCTTCTTTTGATGCAGCTCAGGATACAATTGGCCTTCTGGGCTGTGAGTGCACATTGCCGGCTCATGTTCAGAATACTCTTTCAAATACCATCAGAGGTTTACACCTCATAATTTTTGGTATTGATTGCTATCACATGCATTTAAGAAGTATGATGCTACCAAAATATAAATGGGTTGCCTCTCACTAGTAGTAATGACTCTGGGAACAGTATGTGAACAATATAATTTACTGCTTCCTCTGAGGAGATGCAATTTGAAAAACAATGTTAAAATCTTGACACTACACTGGAGCTATGTCTTAACAAGCATTTTCAAATATTGTAATCAAAAATAACGATTATGGACTGTCATATGTAGTCCCGTCTCCAGTATATAAGACCATTCATTGTCTTTGTGAAAATATAGCTGGAAAGATATTCTAGCCCTCACACATAGGCTGTGCTGCAGCTTGTTATAAACAAAAGTAACTATTCCTTGAAAAGTTTTTCCAACTTAAACCAGCTTTCCTACCCCTGAGAAGCCAAGAAATATCCAAGAGATTTGTGCAGTCTTAACTTTCTTGATATTTGCTTATCCCTAGATACTATTTTGAGCCAATTTTGTTCTGAAGAGTGCTCATTAATATTTTATTCTGGTTGCCTCTATAGAGGGAGAGAAAGAAGAGCAGAAACAGCCTAGAGAAGAAGCTGAGAGGCCAGAGGCAGGTTATCCTCTTATATGACTCTGCTTGTTTTGGCTGGCATAGAGTTAATTTTCTTCATAGTAGCTAGTATGGGGCTATGTTTTGGATTTCTGCTGAAAACATTGTTGATAATACAGGGATGTTTTCATTACTGCTGAGCAGTGCTTACACAGAGTCAAGGCCTTTTCTGCTTCTCACCTCACCCCACCAGCGAGTAGGCTGCGGGTGCACAAGAAGCTGGGAGGGGACACAGCTGGGACAGCTGACCCCAACTGACCAAAGGGATGTTCCATACCATATGACGTCATGCTCAGCATACAAAGCTGGGGGAAGAAGAAGGAAGGGGGGGACGTTCAGAGTGATGGCGTTTGTCTTCCCAAGTAACAGTTACACATGATAGAGCCCTGCTTTCCTGGAGATGGCTGAACATCTGCCTGCTGATGGGAAGTAGTGAATGAATTTCTTGTTTTGCTTTGCTTGCGTGTACGACTTTTGGTTTACTTATTAAACTGTCTTTATCTCAACGCACGAGTTTTCTCACTTTTACTCTTCCGATTCTCTCCCCCATCCCACCAGGGGGGAGTGAGCGAGCAGCTGTGTGGTGCTTACTTGCCGGCTGGGGTTAAACCACGACAGTGACGTTAATGGCAAGAGGATCTGCTGGGACTTCTACTATTAAAGGTGAGGGTATTCAAGTCCCTCTTTATTTGCAGAGATTATGAGGGGAATCATCGCAGTGACTTGCCATGATACAGTTTTCATGGCTACACCCCTCCATGCTGCCAAAGGAAAGAATCTTTTGTGTGTTATAAAACTCTTTCCAGGGGGGACACTTGCTTTTGTTGTCCCTGGTCCGATCCACTAGCGCTGATTTAATAGGAGATGGTGAGGGAGCTCTTGTGCCCAGCTCAGAAACTTCCGCACACGTGGAACATATTTCTATGTCACTGCATGTAATTGACTTTCAGCTGAAATAATAGTCCTTTAGGGTGGCAAAGACTGAGCACACACTCCCTGGTTGTGTGATTTTGAAGTCTAGTGGCTTAGCTACCAAGGAGGTAAGTTGTGATACCCAACTGTGAGTGACATTCAGGTAAAGTCACAGGTGAATTTAAAGTCTCATGCCCCAGCTTTGTACTGAAGCACAATAAACCTATCCATAGTCAGTAACAGATGAATGGAAATGTAAAAAGGTGCTCTTAATCACCTCTCCACTATTAGCAGCAACTCCCACCTGAGACCAGTACTTACTAAAAGTGCACCAGTGGGTTTAGCTGTGGGCTAGCATGCCAAATCTTTTTGTACCTGCAGTATATCAGCAGACATGCTGTGTCTGGGGCCAAGACCTCAGTGGATGTGATGAGAGTCAACAGCTCCTCTAAGATAAACCAGTAGTATCTCTTCTATAAATTTGGAGCAACTTGTGTCTCTCCATTCCTGCCTGAGGTGAACTTTAGCTAAAAAAAGATTGTGGTAGAGCAGTGCTGGCAGAACATCCATGGTACATATTTTTGTGCTGAAAGAAAAGGTTCTAGGGAGACCCGGTGCTCTCTTTGAGGCGTTATGTACTTGGATTCCTCACTGTAACCAACATGTTCCTGTGCAGCAATTTCCAACTGGTGAAATGTCCCTGGCAGAAACATCCTTGCCAGCTGCTCCAGGGCAGAGTAATCAATGGCATCTCAGAGGTGCAAAATAACTCCTTTGTTGACTTGCCATTCACTTGGTATATCCACAAGTACATTAAAGGTTTGTGTAAATAATGAAAGGTGTTTGTAGTTGAATGACACTGCTGCTCCCATATTGCATTTTATACTGTTCAATATTACTTTAATTCTCTGACTTGAGCCGTAAGTAGGATAGCAAAATGTAGCACTTTCTTTGGGCATCTGCCTTTTTTAACTATATGATTCACAATAGCTTGGAAGAACATTGGCTGGGGAAGACCAGCACTGCACTCTTGAAAAGGCATTGACTGCTCAGGAAATTAAATTTAAAATTAGTATGGAAGCTAAAGTGACTTTACTTTGAGAAATACAGTAAAGGGAACAGGCAACAGCAGCTGGCTTCATTGAACAACAAGTGATACCAAGAAAAGGTAGGAAATTCTTCTTATTTACCTCTCCTGATAACTATCAGTTGGCTAGCATCGTGAAGAGCTATGTTATTTAGCAAAGAAGGAAAGCAAGATGCCCTTTTTACCTTGCGAGAAAAATAGCATTAATTTATGGTACCTCGAACGGTTACCTGTTGATGCTAAAGGAATTACTTATCTAGGGCATAGTACTTGCTGTTCTCAAGTTCAATGGTAGGTCACTTTCCCTTGTTGCTGGGCTTTAGTGTCCAGATACTTCCTGGTTAAAAAGTTATGGGGGTACTGGATAACGCAGGAGGGTCCTGAAACTAATTCTGCAGTAAAGAGCACAAACTACAGGTGCCATCCTTGCCTCAGGCATGAGCAAAACATTTTGGTTTTGTCCTATAAAACAAAAAAAGCAAAAGATAGTAAATATAAAAGGGTTTTTATCCTTTTTGGAGATGTATGACTTGCAAGGAAAGGGAGTACCTTCCTATGAAAATTGCATTATGGGAATACTGATGTATTTAGGAGTCATAAAAAGATTTAGCAAAAAATGCAAGAAAGTCACAATCTTTCTCTTAGAAAACAGCAGTAGCATACACTATTTAATAGGCAGGAGAAAATGATTGCAGTTTTTCTGAGTGAAGTTGGTGTTAGATGACTGTGGCGATCTTCATAGCCTGAGAAGCAATGCCTTGATGTAATTTGGTACTGTAGACAGAGACGAGGCTGTACTGACCATGCAAAATGCTGAAAGGAACAATAATATTTTCCTAGAGACAGGCAAAATATTTGCCAAGGTCTAATTCCATAGACTTCCACATAAAGAGAAAAAAAGGACTAAGTTAAAACGCCGTGTGCCTCCAAGGACAAGACTAAAACTACCCAGAGCCTACGTCGGTTGGCTGCACTCCTGAGCAACAGCTGCATGACCGACTGAGACAAAAACAGCCAAAAAATGATACAATAAATCTGTGGTAATGAAGATTCCAGAAAAGTGCAAGATGGATCTGTCTAATTTAAATTGCCATTTCCTTTAGGATTTATAGTAAGTCCTCAAATGTAGAACTTTGTATCTTCCATTGTAGCACTGGGTACATCACTTCTCTGCAATTCTGCAGTATAAATTATTTCCAATGGAAGGATTTGAAGTGCTGCAGTTACACCAGTTGGCAAAATATAGCATACAGAACCACATGCGTTTTTCTAAAAAAGTCTTTGTTTCTGTTTTCTGCTTCACTTCAGCATCATGAAAATCCACGAGCATTTGGGCAGATTTAAACTGCTTTTAAGCTCTCTGCTTTTGAGAAAAACTAAAGGGAGGGTTTGAGTAGAATATGTGAGGTTTGCTTCAGTGAAACTTTTCCTTTTCAGGCTTCCCTTATACCTGCCACAGCAGTTCTGTTATTTGCTTTTTCTTCACATGTGAGATTCGGATTGAACATAATGACTTTGCATAGATGTGGCAGACTTCCCTGCTGCTTTTCAGCCTTTCTGATAAATATGAAAGCAATATATCCTGCATAATATATGATTGTGTTGAAAAATGCTTAGTCTCCAAATGACTGCCGTATTAGTTTTTGGAATAACCCAGAGTGACAATGGGCTAAATTCATCTGTAGTGAAACTTCACAGATTATGACGAAAAGGTAAGATGGATGAATTTTTCCTGAAAACTCTTGCTAAAATTATTACAATAAATCAGTCTTATTTGGACATATAATTCCACTATCTCTATTTTAGAAATAGCACAAAAAACCAAACCAATGCAATTTATAGCAAAGTGTTAATACAGAATTTCCAGACATTTATAGCCTCTACCAAATATTTTTGTGTAAGTTAGCTGTATTATGGGAAGAGGTGTTCTTTTAAAGATGTTGTTTTTTCATTGGTATATACTTCCAGCATACAGAGAAGTGAGAGTGTTTTTCTGAGCACAAGTATTTTTTGGATCTGCACTGGAAGGAGCTCAAACTAGAGAACTATAGAATCCCTTTCTACTCTCTTCCATAATTGAGCCCAAACTTGGCTATGGGTTCACAGAGCCAAATAGTTCAAGCCAGCTGTGTCCATTCTGTTCCTTGCCTCTTGATATCCACACTGTGTTTTGATAGGAGCATGTCACACAAGCCAGCTGTCCCACACAGCTACAACATCACTTCTTTGCAGGCCCTTCTGCCATGTACACCATTTGCATGGGTAGTCCTTGCAAGCCTCATAACTCTTCCCTAAATTTGCTGTACAAAGCTGCTTTGTCCTGATGGCAAAGACCAGTCTCAGAGACACTCATTCCTGGAGGAAGTGGAGGGCTAAAAATTTCCTTAGTCCTTACTGTAGCCTAGTTCCCAGGGCACTACAGGTTTTCTGGCTGAAAGGATGCTTAGTCTTTTTCCCAGCCTTATACCGCACATGCAGTGGGCCTGCTTCCTGAGGAAGAATGGTAATCACTATGGCTGGTGTAGTAGCAAGATACACCACAAACTCAAGTAATAATACATGATTCTTTGTGGTCCCACACATGATCTTCTGAATTTCCTCATTTTGCCCTTTCACAGGAAACCGTTCTGTCTTCTTGCTTCTTCCTAGAAGTCAGGAAATTTCCTTTCTCTCCCTTCCCACCATCAGTCTTTCCCCTTCTGTTGTATGCTCAGAAAAATAGCTTATTCCCTTTCCTTGTAGTTTTTGGACCAAAAACAGTTTGTGGAGTGTGATCATAGGATCAGTATAGATACTATGTTTGCTCTCAAATAATATATTCCTTATGTAAGGGAAGGGATAGACACAAGCATGTAATGGAATCACTTTGCTTTGGAGTAAAAATGTCTTTTTAAAAAGTATTTTACTTTGTTTCTAGAATAATAAAGTTCACAGTTGGTGAAATGTCATAGATTTTATTCTAGTTCTATCAGGTTGTGAAAAGATCCTTTCATTAATTATATTGTTCCTGAAAGTAGTTAAATAATGTTTTTCTCAATGATTTTTTGGAGGATTTTTTTCCTCCTCTTCCCCATTGTATTATAAAAGAAGCAGATGAGTAATTATGTAATATAATTTTGATGAAACTATACTAGAGCTAATAAGACATTTAGCAATATTTTTGCCATTTAATCTATTGCATTTACTCTTGTTCTCAAAAATTTCAAATTAAAACCAAACTCATGGCCAGTTTTCTCTGAAATTTTAAAATAAAATGCACTCCTACACAAATTAACATAGCATTTGCTGTCATGTAATTAAAAATAATTATGCAATCTTCAGAATTCACAATGTAAGTTGCTGGTAACCAGGAAGATACTGGCAATACTGTTTAATATTGGACACCTAGGCTGAAGCATTATGAATGGTTTTATTTTCCTCAGTGTTTGTCTGCATTGCAGATGGCAGCTTCATGTATACCTACTGGAAGCCAACTCGCCATGGCATCAGAGAGGTAAGAACTTCTTGGTAGAGAAATGAAGGCCACGTGAAACACCAAGTTGTCACAGGTGCTCCTGGAACTTGCACTTAGTAAAGCTATCTTGAATATCTCTACAGTACAGGCATACTATTTGATATAGTGATGACTGTTTTGACAGGAGGCAGAACAAGCAACAAAATGGGTAACTGATTTCCCTGCCTACTGCAGTCCACTTTTCCTGAACTCCTTGACTTCTGGAGCAATATAGGAGTACTCTGGATGTTCACTTCCCCACACTGCAAATGCAGATTAATAAAGGCAGAGCACAGCTCTTTTATCCAGTGTTTTTGCAGGGCAGCATTCTCACTTTGCTGTTAATTGAGTCTGGAAGGAAATGGCTACCGAATTGCCTGATGAAATACAGTCTCAAGTGGGGAATGATTAGTTAACCGGCAAGTGTTGCAATCCCTTGGTCATTGTACTCTCTAGTTTTGTAAGCAAAAACTGGGTGCAGGCACACACGGGCATACCCTTCTGCAGAGCATCCTCTGCACTACCCTGTTGAAACATTATCTGTGGTGGCAAAAACGTTCCACAATAGCTCTTGCTTCCCTCCGCTGTTCCTGCATGGATTTGTTTACAAGGAAGATAGTCTGTAAATGCTCTTAGAGGTGAACAGCCTGAAAGAGAGATGCCATGAAGGAACCATCGTGTCCAGTACCAGAGAGAACTGATGAATTGTAGCTGCCCTCTAGCCACCCTACATTGAGCCCAGCAAATGGCCACCAAGATGATTAGAGGGATGGAGCAAATCACGCACAAGGAGAAGCCGACTGAGAAGGTTTTTTTCAGCCTGAAAAAGAGAAAGGGATGATCTAATTAATCTAATTCAAATACTTCTATAAACACCCACTAGAAAACACAGCCAGACTCTCCATTCATGTGAACAATGAAAGGACAAGAAGGGACAGAAACGAATTACAGCAAGGAAAATGCCAATCATATATAAGGAGAAAGATTCTTCACCATGAGACTGAACCAGCACTGGTACAAGCAGCCCAGAGGGGTTCTGGAACCTCAGTCCCTGGAGATACTCAGGATTTGACTGCCCTGAGCAACCTAATGTAACTACAGAGGACCCTGCTTTGAGCAGTAGAGTTGGATGAGATGACCTAAATTATTCAGTTATGCTAAAAAAATTCCATCACTAACCTGTTGTCTAGAATAGCAGTGAGATCCCTATCACAGGGCTCTGAGGACAGCTGGTAAAGCCACAGATGTACTTCAAAAATTTGAAACACTCAGAAAAGAAAGATTGAGGAGGAAAGTATGCATACAGAGAGAACAAGATTCAAAAGAAAGAATAGTGGACCTTGTTAAAGCCCCTGTCTAATTCTGGAAATAGCAGCTCTGACATCCCACTGACTAATTTACACTGTATTTAGCCTTGATGAAGCAGCGACACTAGGTATAAAGCAGGAGGGGGCCAGCTCTTAAGACACTAGCAACTCTGAAATTTCATAGGGGTTTTAAAACACTCAACACTTCCAGAGAGAAGTGGCAGATTTTGACAAGACAAAAGAAGACCCCAGTGAGCAAATGAACCGGGAACTCTGTTACACTTTCCTTTCACCAAATTTTTCCCCTAAGTGCTTTTTTTCCGTTATTGTTCATGACTTCTAATTTGTCCTGCCTATTACTTTCTCTGGTGCTTCATGCAGTTACATACCTCCATTTCTTCTAGGGTCTATGAGAAGATAAGGAGTAAATACACATGATACTTCTGT